>JAEIHY010002786.1:0-16187 GCA_018904565.1 Drosophila tsacasi
CTGCTGAGTCGGATCCTTGGATCCTTGCTGCCCGATGGGAGGACATTTTTAAGAAGCTTCGCATGGCTAATGCCGGATTCCAAGGGGGGAGGAAGAGACAGTGAGTGGAAAGTTGGTCGATCTATCGCTTTGGTCAACACCAAATTGGATTGCCATAAAATAAAATCTTATTTGTTATTGCAACTTGTCGGTGAGCTAAGCAAATAACCGTGATTTATGTATATATATTTTTTATATATAGTTTGTAAGTTCGTAAAGTATGTACTACCAAGGGAAAGTGCTTTTTAATTAGTTGGCAAATAGTTGTACGTATAACTTAAATAGAGGCAAGTGAAGCTAGCTTCTGAAATGGGTAGTTTTGGGTGCAATCTAAAGTGGAATATCTTTCAAAGGGTTTCAAGAAACTAGGAATATTAATTACTAGTTCAACATAAGTTTTTAATCCAGTTAGGATACATTTATATTCATAAGATTGCAACTACTTCAATCCTAGAAAGAAAAGCTGTGTCTCAAAGAAATTCTTAAATGTGGACTTAACTTTCCAGCAAGGCAGGGTATTTTTTTTTTTATATATTTTTTAGATTTTCTTCTCCCACCCTCTCTCCTAGCTCCCACTAGTTCCTTATCCTCTGGCTGCACTTTTCTATGCCATATATTTTGTGCGAGAAGCGGTCGTTATTTATGAACTGAGCGCGCCTGCAACTATGCAACGATTATAATAATTTTAGCTTATAATGTGTTTTTCCGCCTCCGCCTCCGCTCCCTGCTCCCTGCTCCTTGTCCCGTCAGGCAATTTGCTGATTTATTCGCACTTAGGTGACCTGAAGTATCCTGTCCTGTCCGGGGGCTATAGCCCAGCCACGTTGTGCATGTATTTAGCAGCTCATAACTTCCATATTCTCCGTAATCTTGTTGTGGAACTCCCGTCTGGAAGCATTTAAAAATGCATTAGCGTAAATCAATGATGGTCCTGCCCCAGTGATTGCCACTAAATCTATGTGAGGAGATGTGAGGAGAAGAGCCTAGCCAGGGCCTAGTCAGGGCCTAGCAGGAGTCTTGTGTCAAAGGTCCTGGACGGACACCAGCTGGCGTCTGTCTCTGGCCCAGCAGGACAGACAGACAGACACTTTATTTTATAAAAAAAAGAGGGAGAAACTAGAGACTTGAGCAAGTCAAAGTTTTTATATCCTTGCAGGATACTAACATGCCAAGTATGTAGGCAGTACTTGAACATAAACTTTCTATTATAAAGTATAGAGTTGTGCCATATATATAGATATATATTCTCCTTATATTTGGGATTTATACTATGGCGATTCCCTTGTTATTGCCGGAACCCCTGGCTAATGCATTTCTTGGCTCAATTTTAAATCAACATTTGATTGGTTCCTTCGTGCCCGATTTTTTGAAATGCAGAAAAAACACTTTCGGTCACTAATATCTGCTGCGGGTAAAGTGAAAAATTACTGCCAGAGGTAAGAGGTGAGAGATAAGAGGGCCAGAAGCTGCTGGCCCCGAGTGTGAAAAAAGCCATTTATACAAAAGTTGAACAATTGAACAAAGCCATGACATTCTCCGGTGAAAGAACCATTACTTTTTTTTTAGCTCTACAGTTGGCTCGAAGAGGAATGAATCAATAAGTTTATTTTAGATTCGATTTTTACAGAGTTTGATTCGAGTTTTTGAAGTTAGTTACTTAACTTATTAAATTAATAAATATATTTGCAAAGATTTGAATGTTGGGAATAGAATGAAATATTAATAAATGAATTGTGTCGACTGTTCTTTTGTATTAATCTTTTCAAAATTGAAGTTATTAAGCTCGAAGAACATTCTAATTCCTTGACATATTGTAGCCATTTGATTTAAGCAACTCGTTTTTCCCTCAACTTTCCCTGCACTTTCACCTGTGTGTCCTGGCAAACTTCTGACTAGACTGGAATCCAGTTGGAGGGGTCTGAGGACCCTCTGCTGCTCCCACTCGTCGTTTGAGAGGAGGCGACAATGCAATAAAGTTGTTAATTTTATTATATAACACGAACATGCCCAGACTCACACACACACACACAAACACATACACACACACACACACACACGCATACTGATACACCCACGAAAGTGTTAATGATGCTTTAAATTTGGTGCTTCAAGTTTTCATAAGCTTAATTGAATTGAGACGGAGGCAGCGGCGGAAGGAGCCGGCGAAATTAATTGAAAATGAGCGTGTATAAAGCCAAAGCGGCTACAGTGCGTTTCAGTGCGGGGATTTCATTGTTATATTCGTGGATCAAGGGATTAATATTAAGTATTTGATTGAAAGTAAGTTGCTAAAAAAGGGAGCTCTCAGGAGCAGGAAGAGCTTTGATTTGAAGATGGTACCCAGGTCGGGTATATAGAGAGGTTGTGCAAAGAAATTAGTATCTTAGAGAGTCGGGGCTTGGGCAGCTCTAATCTGCATAATACATAGTTTTATTGTAATAAATAAAAATATAATTGTTGCTTAGAGGTGCAGCTAATGAGGAAGTGTCCTCATAGCCTTCTAAAATCCGCAAAACCTCAACGTTGTCCCTCCTTACAGTTTCCCCAGCAGGAAGCCCTACTGTACCCTGTATATGCACACATATATAGTATAGTATATACCCATATAATTCGTGATACAACATATTTATATATATACATATGTATATATATAATCCAATTCCCCAGGAATATCGTACATATAAGCACGCCGATCTGGCACACGACCCCGCTTCATGGCACGTAGCCGTAGAAATGCAATTGAAAAAGTTTTTAATTTATTTCGAATATCGAAAAACAACGAACCCCGGCCAGGGCCAGCTCTGGAGCTTACTGCCGCCCTACTACCGACCTTCCCCTTCTTCCCCTCCTTCCCCTCCTTCCCTTTTTTGGCTCACGGATTTATCCTTGACTAGGCCTATTCGGCGCATCATTTATTTATCACTCATACGCCGTGTGTGGCGCACGTTCATACGGTGTAAGTTAATAGCCAGCACTCAACATAATATAACAAAGCACCAGCAAACCAGGAGGGGGTACACCCAGGCACCTCGCACAACCAGCACACCCTCCTCCCCGAATCTGTATGCCATAAAGAACAAGCTTATTATGCATTCAAGCTGAGTTTTGGCAACTGAAAAACAAAACCAAACTTAAGTGATTCCAGACACACACACACACACGAGAAGGGGGAGGCGACAAGGAGCGAGGCTACGACCAGAGATAGTAATAAAGCCAATTGAGACATTAAAACTTATGCTTACCTGCTAAGGCTCCTGCTCCGGTTTTGGCTCTGGCTGTGGCTCTGGCTCTGGCTCCTGCTCCGGCCCAAGCTCAAGCTCAAAGATGAGCCTGAGGATGAGCAGAGCCTGGGTAATGCCGAAAGGTGACCAAAAATTCGCCAACTCCGACGCACACATTGAGAAAATGTAACACTTGAGAGCCAAAGTGTCGCATATGGAAGTGATTTCTAACTAGGATTCGCAATTAAGAAAAAATACATTTAAATAAGTATTGTTGCTAATTGCATTTAAGAAAATATAGTTAAGGGTTTTAAATAAATGTATTGATTAGAGAGATATATATATTTCCATTAAGAAATTAAAATAACAATTTCTTGTTATATACAACCCAAAATTTTATAGTTATAGTATGTCTCTCTATGACTTCACAAAAGTAAACCCATTTTCATAGCTCTGCAAAATGAATTGAAGGCATTTATTAACTATTAAATAAAACGCACCTTTGCCAATTAGTTTTCTCCGTGCACTCGAATTTGAATTTGTATCTGGACGCTGGGGAAACTGATGTGGACTTGGATTCGCATTCCGATTCGGGGAGCAGGCAGCTCCGTGGCTTCGAGTGTCCCAGGAAGTTGCCATATAATTTATGAACTTGCACAGCTGACACACACACACATACGAAGGTGTGCACAGCGGGAAAATATGGACACCAAACTTTGGCACTTTGTACTCTGTAAAAACCATATATACCGACTTTTGTTGAAGTGTAGGGAAATACACCTACACCGAGACACGTAGCAAGGCAACAATAATTCAAATATTCATTTATACGCACGACAATTCTGACATGAATCATATTTTTGCCTCGACGCCTCCGGCCACGTGGTGGTGGTGGTGGTAATGGTGCTTCGGGATCCGGGACCTGCTCCTGCTCCTGCTCCTGGCAGGTGGTAGGGAGCATTCGAGGTCACCTTTTTAGATAAACAGGTAAACAGGCACGGCAACTGCGGAGGCGGAGTGTTCATTAGGAGCGCGACTGTAGCGATTAAATCAACTTGGCCGAAAGCCGAATCAAAACTTGGCCCAGTCGCCGGTTGGATTCCGTTGAATTAACGATTTTCAGCGACTGCGGAAAAAGTTGACACCTGAGCTAGGTAAGCTGGCCATTTTGCCAGGTTTCTTTTAGAGTTTTAAATGTACTGAGAGAAAATCTCACCTTGATTTTAGAGTGATTGTGTAATTTAAATCAGAGATCCTATTCAATTTTTGTTATTTTTAATTTATAATTATTATTATTATTATTATTACCATCTATTTACTCTATGTATAAATACGTCAGCATTTTGTTTAGCTAAATTTAAGGCAGCAGATCACGGAATCTACCATACTGAAAGAGCTCTAACTCTTAAAATCTATTTACTATTAAGGTTTTATATTGTATAATATGAGTTTATATATCAGTAATATAATAATATAAAATTATTAGACCCTACTATCCTTTATTTTTTGCCGTGCTTGGCCTTTGCGGCGATTGCATGCAGCTAGGGAACTCTCTCTGGGTAGCTGCAATTGCTCGGGTCAGGTCACGGCAAGGCAAATTGCCGAAACTTCGTCGTTCGTCCTCTTCCTGGTCCTCGTCCTCGTCGCTCCTCCTGGCCCGCACAAATGAGCACAATTTATGCAGGACACTTATTTGCGCGCAGCTTCAATTTGAGTTGTACGCGTGTGTGGGTGGGTTTTGGGTGTGTGCGAGCATAAATTTTGGCAGGGTTAGAGCTCCGGGCTACAGAGAGAGCATGTCTTTTTTGTAATTTTAACTCGACCAAAAATATATCATATCCTATAGGATAGCTATACATTTTAATTACAAAAAATTAGTTAAGGAAATCCTAAAAGAAATCCTAAATAATTAAGTTAAGAGTATTTTCTGTTTAGACACCACTTTTACCTTCAAATTGTCCTGCTGAAGCTTCTCCGCTCCTTGTCGCTTATTGGCATTTCATAAATGGCCACTGTCATGGGCCCGGCCGCACCTTCCCTGACAGTTAGCCTGATAATTGCTCGCTTACACTTGTCTCCGTTTCGGGTGGCAGTTAATAAAAACCCAAAGCAGCTGCCATCCTGCTAGCCTGCCATCAATTTCCAGGCCCTGCTCCTGCCACTGCCCCTGTCCCTGCGTCTCCCCCTGCCCCTGCCTACGCCTCCTCCGCGTGACGCGTTGTAATGCCAACTATTACAAGGACATGCCACATACACATATCTCTGCTCCTGTCAGAGTGCGTGTGTGTGCGTGCGATTCCTCCCATTTTGTTATTGCCTCCGTGCGTGCCTGCTGCCTGCTGCCTGCTCTGCCAGTGTATACGGAGCGGAGCCTACGTGCCACAAACCGTCTATTGCGTATTTGTCAATAGACCGACTTCCCAGTTCGAGTTAGCAGCCGTCGCGATGATAGCCAGTGATGGGCATGGCGGCGGCATTACCTCTGTTTACGGAGGCCAAGCACCCCAGACACGCAGGTTGGCCAAAGGTTACACAATTCATACAGTGGCTGAGTGGGACAATGCATCGGTTATGCCTAATGCTGGTAATTAAATCGAATCGAATAATGGGTAGGCAAACACTATAACAGATTAGAAAGCTAAATATTAGAGATCTTCTTCCTATGACAGGTTATTTTAAGCAAGTCAGGCTGTATACCACTTCAACCATTACTGTCCAGCTGCTGATGTGTCCCTGTGATCAGCGGACACACACAGGTGATTTGGCAATACACAACGAAATACTGCAAACGTTTCGCTTCAGAGGCGGAGGCGTGCTAATTCAGTCACAAAACCAACACTTTGAGATGACGCAAAAACAGTTAAATCGCAAAAACGGTTATAAAACAGCCATCCGATTGATATGGCCCGTCATGAACATTAAAAATCACGTCGTTGTTGTTTAAGTGCCACATCCGCCATTTCACGTTTTCAGTATCAGTTGGACGCAAAATAAAATTAATGAGTCAATCATTCGACTGTGATTGGAATGGACATCATCGGCGGGAATCATCATCAAATTCTGGCTATATTTCGGAACCAATTTTAAAAGACCATAATTCTGCTGTCTATATTTATAATTGATATATATATTTTCAGAGGCTTAATGTACACGATTTTTGAAATGATATTCTGTATTCAAATCAATTTTAGAAACCAGACATTTGGCTAACTTCGGGGTACTTTTGAAGTCTTGTTGGAAGCCTAATAGCAGCCAAAAAGCGACACACTGTGCTTCCGGTCTAAATTCAAACTAACAAGTCCAAACAATTACGTATACGCACGGGTGTGGTTTTTTATTAATTAAAATAAGCTATACAACCAATAATGTCTTGATTTGCATTAATTTTTGCTGAAAAGAGCCAAGAATGGATCCAAAAATTGTATTTTAAGAGGTAAAGTCGGTGCTGGAATACCCAAACTATGATATTTAATTTAGAATTTGCAACTATATTAGACTATATCAGATATTAGTTCGTTCTGCTTGTTTAGCCGGTCTCGCCCAGTGTCATCCTTGCAGTTTTTTGTTTCGCCATGTTGCGGAAATGGTAACTGCAGGCGGAAAGGAAACATATTGTTGCTGCATGCTCGACTCCATCCTTCCGCCCTGACTTATTTCCCAGGCTTTCCCTTTGACATTTGTCTCTGGTCTGTCGTCCCTCGTCCTTTGTCTCCAGCATCCAACATGACCGGCAAACAACTTCAGACTTCAGAGCAGCGTCATCTTACGCTCTCCTTGCCCCAGCTCGCTGCCTCGCTGCCTGCCTCCCTCCCTCCCTCCTCTAGCCTCCTCTGCAGGCTGGCCCTGCAAGGATGTGCCGTCTTCGTCCCGCTGCATGAATAAATGGCGCGTGTTATTGTTGCTCTAAGTGTTTGTGTCAATTTCGAGCGAAATGAATAATATGTCATGTGTGTCGGCGATGTTGTCGCCTTTTGTCTTTGTTATTTCCACAGACCCTTGAACCGAAGCAGCCCAAGGAGGCGAAGGAAGCCAAGGAGCCCAAGAAGGAGGCTGGCGGGGGACATCCTTTAAGCACAGTGGGCCATGGCTGGAGTGGACTCGCCTCGGGCGTAATTTAATTAACTGGCGTTTTGACATTTTCCGGGCCCAACTGAAATATACCGTGGCCACTTGATGATTAATTGCCCGCCCATGTCCTGCCGCAAATTTGATAACTTATCGGCCAGTGTCCAGCTGCTCCTGCTCCTGCTCCTGCTCCCCCTTTCGGCCGTTGTCCTGACTGTCTCTTTTTATGCACTCGAGTTGGCTGCTCCTCCGATGAATCCGCCGATGCCGCCGCCTTGTTTGACTTTGCTTTTGAGCAACTTAAGCATGCTTTTCATTACGTTCCATTTGCTGTGAAAATATTTATCTAACTCATTGATTGGCAGCCCGCAAGCGAGTCCTTGGCGACCAGGCCGAGAGTGTGTGTGTGTGAAGATACGGGAATGATCCTCTGGGCGGCACTAACTTCTCTCCAAGTACATATATGACTTGGCAGGATTTGTGCTTGAATGTGCTTGGACACTGTAGTTGAATATTTATGTCCGATTTATGGGAGACTTTCTTGGGAGAGACTTCTTGACCCAATTATTTCACCTTAAAAGCGTGCACACACACACCTAGGAACACCTAGGATTCCTCAATTTCCACATCTCCTTGCGGGACTGTAAAGAGCACTAAAAAACACTCTCTCTCTGCCTCCATATGCGACCACTCTGCCATATGGACGGTCATTTGTTGCTGTGCCCGGACTCCGGCAAATGGCAAATGGCAAGTGGAAAGGGTATCTGGGGGGCGGTGGTCGGGAGCGCCAGTCGAGGCAGATTTATAGCATTCAATATGTTTTCAATACTTGCACGAAAACGTCAACGGCAGCAGCAGCGAGATGAGACAGGAGACAAAGGACACTGCAACAAAATAAATAGATTGGACAGGGTGTCAAGTGTATGAAATAATGTACCTAAAAGTTATTGTATAAATGTATTAAAAGCATAGGTAAGGCTTGTTGAAAGTAGGGTACTTACCACTCGCTTTATAAATTGAATTGATAATATTCAGAGGGACTTTTAAAAATTACATTGATTTTGTTGGTTTTTCATAACTAGAACTTTTCTTGATTATTTCTTCACAAAGGTTGTTGTAATTAATATAAACATAATTCTTATCCCAGCTTACCCAGCTTCGTTACCATCATCTTTCTCCAAGTGCACGCAGTGCATTTGGACTTCCTTAAATATTTCTAAGCGCCTCGTATTGTAGCGCATCCTTTATGAAATGTTGCCAATGGCAACAAGACAGAGGACCGTCGGCTAGCAGGATGCTGAATGGCTAAGAGCGAACGGGGAACCCCGAATGGCGGAATGGTGGCTGGCGGCTGGCGGCTGGCGGATGGCGGATGGCGGTGGATCCTGGCCAGAGCCGGATGTGTGAATGAGCTTTGGCGGATGCAACTTCGACACATGTAAGCACACACACACAGGCTGCGAGGGAGTGGCAGTGGCAGTGGGCAACGACGTTGCAGGCTCCATCGGATTCACTGCTCGATGCACATGAATGCATTTTTCCACAAAATTTAACTTGTATGGAGGGGGGGAGGAACGGAATTGAGGGAATGTGCGTGGATCGGTCTTTTGTCCTAGTCCTCGGCAGTAGCTCCTGGCATCCGGGGCAACTTTTTGCGCTGTGCCTCCTCCTCCTGCTCCTCCTCCTCCACAACGTCCTTTGTTTCGCCATGTTGCGACTCCGACTTGGACTTTCGGGAGACTGTCGTCAGGTGGGCGGCATGGCTCAGAGCCCGGGATTCCTTGTCAACGCGTTTATATTGCAATTGCTGGCTGATTGGATTTGGCCAGAAGCCAGACAGGACCCTCTGGCCCGGCGCCTTGCCGTGGCCTTTCCCCCAGCCCGTTCCTTTTCCTTTCCCTTTCCCTTTTCCGATCCCTTTCCCTTTCCCCTTTCCAAATCCCTTTCGCTTTTCATTTTGCTTATGAATTCCGAAAGGCTTTCGGGGAGGCTGCGGAAGGGTAGAGACCGAGGGAACTATTCCTGCTCCTGCAAACGATGTGTTAACAAGCATGAAATCTAAATCAAACCGCAAACACGCAGCCCATGCCCATGCCCAGACCCAGACCCAGCTTCGTGCCGAGTCCTGCCTCGGTCCTGGGTCCTGCAGAATCCCCTCTGGTCATGGCATCGCAAAATGCTACAATTCATGATTGAAATTTAAATTGAATCTGTAATCTGAAACAAAATCTAATCGAATTATAGCAACAACAGAGGCCAGGGCAGAGGGCGAAGGGAGCTCTCCTGTAAGCCCTCCGAGGGCTGAGAGGAGGCTGCCAATTGGGGCCAGGATGCTCGAGGAGAGACGACGAAGCGCCACGCAGAAATCAGCAGTTAAATCAATGCAAAAAGCAATGGCAATCAACCAGAGCCGGGCAAAAACAAACATACACACACCCAGGCGGATGCCCTTGATAAATTGGCAACAGATGTAGCCGGAAAAGGACCTCAGACTAGCAGGACCAGGACCAGCAGGAGTTTCCTTCGAGTTATTCGGGGCTTGGTTAGTGGCCGAGTTCTCTAACTAATCTCCATGGAATTGAACAACTTCTGCAAGTAAATCTATTATAAAATATAAATATTTTAAAGTGCCTTTTTGTGTTAATGATTCCTTTTTTTTTGTTAGGCACTTTAAGTGCACATTTTTATATTTACTCTGAACACTGTTAAATAAACGCCAAAGTGCTATCAATCGCACTATTAATATATATCATTGCCCACCGAATCTTTTGATCGGTCATTAAATATGATGAGTGCTTTTAATAAATTATGAATCGGTTAAGAAGCGGTTACGACTTAATTTACAATTTTTTATGAACCCATTATTATGATAAACGCCCTCGAAAATATTCGATGCGAGTATTGAATGGCCCTTCAGCCAACTTCCACCGCAAATCGAGTGGCTTAAAAAAGAGAGAAACGTAATAAAATAATATAAAGTGTGTAAAGCGATTGTTTAATTCAATTACGGGGCATTAAATAAAGAATGCAATTTAACCAGAAGACGAGTAGTGATGAGAGTGGGCCTGTGAAACATTAAAATATTTCCAAAGGAAATACGATTTTTTAACTCTTGCGATTAGTTGCTCTTTAAATGAATACAATTACCGGACAAGGCTTCATTTTATATATCCAGCTAGAAAGTCGTGATATCAGTAGCTATAGTCATGCCTGTATACCCTTCTCCTGGATGAGTTCACCTCATAATCACGTACATACAGCCAGGGAGGGAGTCCGAGTCCCTCGATCTCAACCTCCCATATCCAGGTCGAGAAAACTCCAAATTCGACCGCATTGCGTTGCCATCGAAGGGAAGGGGTCAAAGGGCGAAACTCTTATGGACTGTGAAAAGGCTGGCACCCGATACCCAAGGGAGCAGGCAACATAATCAATGCCAACTACCAGCAGATAAAATCGTCCCCACACAGCCCTCCGGATGGGACAAGTGTGTGGCCCAAGCCATATTTAAGTCAATTTACATGCAACAATCAATATTTTTTTGTGCAAATAGTTGACCCAAGCTAAAACCCAGAACCCAGAGATCAGACTCCAGACTCCAGAGCCCCAGCAGCCCCCACAGCTGCTCAAACAGAAACCCAAAAATTTGTACACAATTTTCAATCTCAGCCTCATGATGGCCGCCGCTCGACTTCATGTGAGCGGGAAATGGGGCCTCGGGTTTGTAGCCGAAAAACTTAACTAATAACTCCTCGGTGTATCGGGGGACCAAGCATGCACTGAGAGAAAGCAGAGTAACTTGAGCTGGGAAAATATATAATTTATATATTTCTAAGAGTAACTTTTTTAAAGAAGCCTGAATTTACATGTTGCTTAACTCCCAAAAGAAGACTCCCAAAAGAAGGTGCCACTTTGTACCAACTTTCCCCCAGTGCACAGCGGCGAGGGTTGCCACAGCAATGCCCAGGCATACATACTTCTAGGCGGCATCAAGCCAATCTTGGCCAGGAATGCGAGCTGGGGGGAACCCATATCCTTCGCCAGACAATTGTTTTACCGGACATCCCTCCCGCCCAGAGCCCCCACTATGTAGTCCTGCTTGCAAAATGTGATTTATCTGCTGGGGAAATTTATTTGGCCAGGATACACGACGAGGCTAAAAAGGCGAAATGAAATGAGAACTACTAGCAGGCAAAGTGCTGCTGTTGCGGTCCTGTTGTTGCCAGAGCTTTGGGCCTATGCAGCCACGGCCAACTATCAACAGCCGGCTAACAAACCATCGAAACCAGAGGAAGAAATGAAACTTGTACTGTGTTTGTCGTGGGCCGAAAGTAACACTGACCGAATACAATTGCCCAGGGGTACAGGGGAGGACAATGACTGAGGGGCCGTGGTGCCGAGCGGAAGCCATGTTAGGTGGTTGTGTCCTTTTTCCAAAATCCTAAAACCAGTGTGGCTTTGACTGACATCAACGAATGGGGAATGGCTTAAAGATGCGAGGTTATGCGAGGTATTACTTCTCTGATTTTTTGAAAGGCACATCTAGCTAACATTATCGGTAGTGCATACTATATACATATAGTATGTATTTTAAGGCCAAGCCAAATGTTTAGTCACAACAAACAAGCAATCTTGTAACAGCTCCCACATGGCGCATTTAATGGGCATTTGCTCTCTAAGGAAAGGCCTGGCCTCCCTCGCACTTCACGGTCGCCACCTTCAACTGGAGGTTTATCATTTCCATCGTCCAGCTCCTTCGACCCGCCGGACAGACACATGCCTTTGTGTGTTGTGTGTGTGTTGTGCATTGTAAAATCCGCTTAAATTGTAGCATTTAACGTCCGCCCCCCCTCCCGGGGGCACAGAGATCACCAGTCCGCCGTGGATTCCTGCCACTTGAGATTCAGTGGCGTCCGTTGTCCGTTGTCCGTTGTCCGTGGTCCGTGGTCCGGTGTCCGTTGTGTGGGTATTTTATGGTCAGCGACGGTGGAGTCTTCCATCGCCCCAATGATTGCGGCGGAGTGCGCTTGTCGGCACTCGAGTGTCTCGTTATCTGGCTTGGCTGCTAAGCCGCTTACCGCTTACCGCTTACCGCCATTCCCGAACCCCGGGGCATTTGGCTCTGTCTTCGGGTCAGTCCTGCCAGGATCTTAAAACTCTCGGTCAAAGCCATCAAACTCCATGCAAATCAAGAGCAGGAATTGTGGTTTACTTGAGGTACCTGGGCTATGCAAACAAGGGTATCGATAAAGTAGGTAAGCATACAGGTTTATTATGATACCAAAAAAGAAAGAATCATTAGATCGAACTGGAAATCAATCCTAGCTAATAATAATAAACTAAAAACTAAATTATACAAATATTTTCAAAAACATTGCACTGCTTTTTTATTAACTAAAGATTAAACAAAGATGTTCTTAATAATAATCAATCAAATTTCTTTGTTTTCAGGTCTTTTGCTCAAAAACCAAATAATTAAAGTGAACGTTTAGTGTAAATACTGAAGAATTGGTCTGGTAAAGTGCCCCGAGAGCCAGAGAGTTGATATTAGCCAAAGGCAGTTTCGCCCAAAATGGCGCCAGAAGCGCGTCGACCCAAACACAAAGTTGGCAATTGGCGCGAATATTTTGGCCCAGAGAAGGTAGATAGAGAGGGAGAGAGTGAAACAGAGAGAAAGAGAGAGAGAGAGACGGCAAATGGCTGTTAAATTCGCAAAGCCATGAATCTTTCGGCTTTCGGGTTCTTTTGTGCGGATGGGTCCTTGCAAGGCAATCGGCCGTCGTCAACCGAACCCACCATAAATCGTTGCATTTTCTTTACCAACTTTTGTATGCACTGCGGTGTAAGGAGCAGGATGAGGAGCAGGAGCAGGATGAGGATGAGAAGCAGGAGCAGAAGCAGGGGCAGGAGAAGGATGAGGAGCAGGAGCTGCTGTGGTGGCTCTCGGTGCCTGGAATCCCGCATGCGTTGACACTATTGACAGTTTTATTGCCGCCGAACGTCTACCTGGCGGCCACAGCTAAGGATGTCCATGTATCGTCTGGAGAAATAGCACACAGCAAAAGATATATCGGTTTACCTAAAGCTAAATGTAAAATATTTCAAGAAAATAAATTAAAACTCAGCAAGAACCAGGCTTAATCGCTTTAAAAAAAACTCTCACAAACTCTCTCGCACAAACATATATCTGAATAGAATTTTTAAAGTCTGAATCTTGGTCGTATCGATAAAGAATTTTAGCCAGCAATCGATACCACCGATAGCCGCATCAATATCCCCTGACATCCCCAGCACAGACAGCGGATAGCAAGGAGTCTTCGTCGCATAAATTGCAACTCTTTGCTGCGATCGACATGCAAATATATTCGCTGCAACGTGTGCATCGATTGCACTTGCCTTGCACTTTTGTGTCCCGCCAGATAAATGGGAACGCAGGACATGGGTTGCTTCATTGAATCCTGGGCATGATTAACGCGGAACCAGACCCCATCGAAGCCGCGAAACCGGAAGGCGACTGGTGTCCCAGCTAAGCGTTGAGGTGCTGCGAGTGGGTGTTGTTGAGGGCACCACAGTTAATTAGAGATACTAGAAAAGGTGCCCAATACTAAAGTGCATTAATGGGAAAAGGATGTCCTAGTTGTCAGAGAATTTGATGAAGGTTCCACGTTTCACACTAGTTATTTTCAACAAGTGCAAGCTTTAATTTCATTGAGTTAGTTTCGGAGTGGATACTATTGAAGATATATTATAATATAATGATAATATATATAATATATATAGTACATATATTCAGAAACTGAAGAAATAATATTTATTGGTTTTTATTTTATTTTCTTATTAATTCTGCTTATGCCAGCTTATGCTTACTCAGGGAAATTATTGAAAAATATATAAAGCCGACAGAAAGAAGTTTAAACATTACTTTAAGCCCTCAAAAGATGCTTTTTACTCCTATTGACCAAAAATTGATTTTAACCCGCTCTGCTGGTATTAAAGGATATATTGAATATCTTTTCAAATTTAAGAAATTTTATTATTAGTTTCTGAACTATTTTTATTGCTTAGGAACTTATTTGAACGACATGGCGATGCTTAAGCCCTACTTCTACTTAAGGTTTTCAAAAGATACTTTATGCTCCCACTGACCAATATTTGAACCCCAACCCGTTTTGCTGAAACGACAATAAATTTAAATGGCAATTCGCTGGGCCCAAAACAGTTTACTGGAAAGCAATAAAAACAATGCGATTACCTTTATCAGTTTCAGGTTTCTGCAGCGCGCTCGTCAGGCCATGGAAATTCGCATTCGCATTCTATTTTCTATCGCAAATTTGTTTCGAATGCCTTGAGATTTGTATCTGCGCCGCGTGTGTGGGGACACACACACACCCAGCGCATACTCAGCACACACCACACATACATATGCGCCCCTCTGCCAAGTTTGCCGTTCTGAATGCTGTTGCCGCTGCATACTTGTAGGCGGGAAAAAGTTTCATGTAACTTTGCCTGATTCAATGATATGAAAGAAAGTTTGACATGTGTAGCAATCGTCAACGCCGACAGCGACAGCGACTGAGACTGCAGCAGCGGCTGCGAAAAAATTGTGTTCCATTTGATAAAAAACAAAAAAAAAAAAAGCCAAAACAAAACAAAACAAAAAATACAACAAAAAGAAAGAAGGCAAAAATAATGCGAAGCGAGGCAGCATAAACTTTTTTTTTTTTTGCCATTTTCCTGAGGAAGGGGCGGGGAAAGCAGCAGGCAATTGTCTCGTGTTCCGCCTGAAAAAACACAACAAGAACATAATTTATTTCCCCAAAAACTTGAAAATAACATGAACGCAGAAGATGTATAAAAAAAATAAAGAATATAATAAAACGAAAGCGAGCCGAGGCAATGAAATTTATGGGAAAGTTTGAGGCCCTTCCTCCCATTTCTTTACTCGCGCTCGCCACACGGAAAGAAATAAACAAATCGATGAGTATACAAAATCAATAAATAGTTAAAGTGCTTCTTTTTGCATTTTAGTAATAAAAATTTATAAAAATACTCAGCCAAATCTCTAACAAAAATTAAATCAGGCTCAAGGTGTTCAATGTCTGTACTCTTCCTGGAAATAATTAACGTTTAACAAGTTTCAAGTTAAGTTTTAATTAAAAGCTTAAATTAAAGCTTAAAAATATAATAACTAGGGCTAAAAATATATTAATTTTCATTCGGAAAACTGTTCTGAGTTAGTTATTACAAGACTAATGAATCTGCATACTGAATTTTAATGTATTTTACAGTAAATTTTTATGTATATTTTTATTTACAGTTTTAACAATTAAACCCCTTAAAAAAATTTAAAAAAAAGAATTGTTTATTTTTGTATTCTACCAGACATGGCTAGATCGACTCGGCTGTTGATGATGATCAAGATTTATAGGGTCGGAAATGACTCCTTCACTGGGTTGCAAGCTTCTGACTAAAATTGTAATACGATGAATATGTTTATGTTTAATAAATGTATAATAAATGTGCATTTACAATTATATTTACAATAAAAAATTGATAATTACCATATTGAGTACGATAACTATGCCTTGCATCATCATCTTCATTTTTTTCCGTGCCCCTCCACAGTTGGGCATCAATTTCCGCCTTTTGATTTCGATCGTCGAGCTCCCGAAAAGGAGAAAATCGCGCAATTTACGCACTGCCAGCAATTAGCAACTGATGGGCGAGAGTGGCTGAGGCAGAACTATGGTGGGTGGTGGGTGGTGGACTGTGGGCGCTGGACGTCTGAATGTGGGCGTGGCCGGGCAAGCAGTGCTTTGGCAAACGGCGCTGACAACTTTCGACAATTAAGTGCAACATCGTGAC
>JAEIHY010002787.1:0-20940 GCA_018904565.1 Drosophila tsacasi
GCGTCGTGGGACTCCTATTCTGATTGTTTTTCACCGAAGAAGCCACCCCGCCACGAACAACATCCATTTACATCCATTGAATGTAATTTCTGGTACATAAAATACATGCATACATACCTATATACTATGTATCACTGCCAAGCGTATTAACAACTGATGCTCGATAATAAATGAGGAGCGGGCAGGGGCTGGGAGCAAATATAAATTGCCATGTCATTTATACCGACAACCCAGATAAGCGAGGCGTCTGTTTGGGGTCCTGAATGCGGTCATATCTGGCTATCGCCTCCTACCAAGAGTGGGAGTGTGGGTATCATCGGCCTGACATCTGATAGCATTTTATTTTTTTATGGGACTAACTGCATTTGTTTTCAATTTCCGCCTCGAGCACAAATTACTGACTGGCACAAAAAAGGCAATCAAATTGAGGCTCCTTCCCAGGTGTGAAGCTAAGCTAAAGCTGAAATTGATTTGCCTACACAAGACCACACCTGTCGCAATGAATTTGATCCGATTTGATGCACAAGGGCGGCAATAAAGTGCCAAAGATGTCGCACGAATACTCAAATACAACTGACAATAGAAACATTTAGGCTTATTGGGGGCCAGATTGTATGTCACACACTCGGAAAAGTCTGGGGGAAAAGCCAGTCGAGCGGGTGAGTGTGTGTGTGTGTGTAATTGATAAGGACAAGATCAGAGCGCTGGGGGCTCCAACGAATTGTAGGCAAATTTGAGCGACAAGGTTGCCATGGCCGCACACACAAATACACATCAGCATCGCAGTTGGCGGTGACAGGCGATGCTCTCTTATTGCCTCTGCATTTGGTGTTTACACTTGACTCGCTCTAATTAAGCCCGTTGCCATGGAAGTCCTGCCAAGCCACTTGGAAAACGGGCTACAGTAGTTACAGTTCGGTTAAGAGGACATTGGCCCAAAAATACAGCTCAAGAGCCCGAAAGAAACTAGTTAATTAAGCGGTAAGAGTTGTGTCAAGTGTTTTTGGGAAGTTGAAAGGAGGAAGCAGGTGGGCGCTTCTATTGTGGCATTAAAGTTTCAAACATTTTTTATTGTGAGTGTTTTTTATTTATAAATATCATATATTAAAAAAGTTCTCTTTTATTATAACAATTAAATATATAATGTAAATTCCCTTTAGTATGAATTTTTCAACACGCCTATTTGATGTTAATCTTATCCTAATATCTTCCCTAACTTTCAGAAGGTATATCGAATTTAACACAGAAGTATTCCGGCAATTGCAACAGCCTCGAGGCCTCGACCCTTAAAACTTTTTATCTGCAGCCCGAAAAACACATTAAAATTATATTTATATCGGAGGCTGGCCGCACAAAAATGTCTGAACAAATGACAAGCATTGTTTGGCAACTTAGTTCTCAGCCCCGCAACGTATCCCTGGCATGTGCATAATTATGCAAATGAATTGGTTGGCTATGGGGGGAGGGAAAAGCGGAAAAGTGGGTGGAAAAGCGGAGCTGCTACTGCTGTTGCTACACGTGCCACAAGGAGAAAACTTTCGGTGCTGGGAGCTTTGGTTCGGTTCGGTTTTGGGTTAAGTGAGGAGAACAGGCAAACAGGATACGAAAAAAGAAGGTGTATTGACATATTTACAAAGGTGCGGCCTGCATACACATATACATATACCTACATATATATAGATGTATGTGAAACAATTTAAATAATTAACTTTTTGGGCCTGCGAGAGAAACTTTCTCCTGGTTGCTTTCTTTCTTTACTGTTGTTGTTGCTGCCGCTGTTGACCAGGTCAAATTGCGTTTAAAATTTAATTCCCACACAGCACACACAAACTCGTACACTCGCACACTCGCACAACACAGGCTCACAAACATTATCATCATTATTTACACTGTCAGTTGGGGTTTCGTCGGAAAAGGATTAAAAGTTAAGTGAAAGAGAGGAGCGAAAAAAACTTTGGTGGTTAGAGAGATAGCAGAATAGAAGCTGAGAAAGGAGGAAAAGGGTTTCGGGTTCTTTTTTGGGGTTCGGGGACGTACGGGGACTATCTTTAAGGGGTTGGCGGGTTACCTGAGCATTTGAGACCCTGGTGGTAAATGCCATACAGCAGGGAACCACAATGATCGCAGAACGTGGGTCCTGCGTATGTGAATGGCTCGAAATTGTGTTGAGTTTTTGGTGAGTCCTTTTTATTTCGTTTATTTATTTTTTTAGTTTTTGTGGTGGCAACAATTTCAATTTCGATTTCGATTTCGTATTCGATTTTGTTTGTTGTGGTTTTTATTTTTGGTTGGTGCGTGGTTTTCGTGACAGCGTGAGTTGGACAGCGAATTGAGTTTTTGGTTTGATTTCATTTTTTTTTTGTGGATGCACACATGGAAAAGAATACAGAGTACAAATTTTTGGTTCATGGTAAATAAACAGAGCACAATGACAAATTAACAAGTTCTTGGTTCTAATTTTGCACTGAAAACAATAAACAAATGACAAAGAAAAACTCTACTTAGGCCTACGGAGTGTGTTAACTGCATTTTGTTGAACAATCTACTTAATTTAATTTGCAAATCGTTTATGCAGTTTCCATGTGCGAGCTGCAGGGGAAAGTACTGAAGGGAGTACTCTGCTTTGTCCCGCCCTAAAAGCCAATTCATCCGAGTCTTCTCTTGGCTTTATAAATATTTTCCTCGACCAACTACATTTTTCATTGTGATACTATAGCTGTGGCATAAATATATAAACGAGGGGATGAAGTAAGTTTAGTTCCTTGGTAAAAGTTGTAGTTTTATGATTTTTCTGTTTAAATATTTAGTTGTATGTGTTAACTTTACTACCTTTCCTTTCCTTTTAAAGCCTGAAAAACTACTTTATTTGCTGCCTTAAAAGCCAATCCATCTGAGGTTTCCTTCTACATAAATATATTTATATTCCTCGGCTGCCATATTTTGCCTTCTCACAACATTGTGGCTCGGACAGGCGGCATGAATAAATACAGAGAATGTGGAGAACTTGGTGTATGCGGAAAAATCCAAATGACATTTTCCATAACCCAAAGGGCGGCCAGGGACGGACGAAAGGGGATCCAGGACGAGAACGAGAACTCCCGCATTTTTAGTAGCCCAGAAGAGAGTCTGCTGCTTAGCTGGCAAAGCAAAGTTGACAGGCGAGTCGGGAACAGGAAAGGCAGGGACCACGACGAGGACGAGGACATGACAGCTGGGACACTGGGGGACGGACAGGGCCCAGCATAACCGAAAATCCAAATGACAGTTTAATTTGACAGAGCCCACAAAGACTAAAAGCAATGCGAATAAGTCCCCGGAACCCGAAACCCCACTCCTACCCTTCTCCCCACCCTATCTCGCACATGGAAATGCAGTTTCATATATAGTAGTTTATCGGGCATATCCTATTTAACATAACTCTGAGTATATATATAGCGTATGTGGGTGCACACTTACCGAATCGATGCCTTTATCCTTGCCCGGACAGATGAAGGTGACGTACTCGTGGCATCGCTTGTGCACCACATAGGAGCAAACTGCAGGCGGAGAATAGAATAAATTGGATGATAATTCGTCACGGAGCTCTCAGTCTCTCAGCTGGCACAGTCCTTACCTTGGCACTGGAAACCCTGCTTCCCGAAGCCCCTGTAAAAAATATGGAAATCAAAGAGAAATATAGCGTCAATTTGCATTCGGCCCAAGAGCGATTGTTGTCATTACGGCAATTAGCATAAATATTTAAATCGCCATTGATCAATATGCATAGCAACGGGAAGGGAGACGTAGGTCCCGGGGGGCTTTTAAAATTAATCAATATGAGAAATGTGCGGGAAATACAATAAGGGAAGCCACGCAGTAGGAGGCCTTGTTAAAATGTCAACTTATTAAAATGCTATTCAGGGAATACAAATGCCACAAGACTGACCTACTGCACGGTGATTTCTTTAAATAAAATTATACTTTAAAATAAGCTAAAGGAAATGTTTAATAAATAACAATGATAATAATAATTTATTTTTACTTATTATTTACTATACTTATTATTACTTTTTATTTACTATATCAACTTTATAGAGATGCCCTTAAATTGAACATTAGCTTAAAGAACTCAGTATTAATGTTGAATGTAATGCCAAATTAATGAACATTATTTTATTGTTAAACGTGTCGGAAATAAATTAAATTATATAAAATAAGATGCAACAGGCATGGCTCTACAAAAAGGTAATCGTTAAGAATAGGTCATGAAAATAGTCTTACATTTATTGTAAACACCTTTCTCGGCTTGCCTTAAGCTCTGCCTAAAAAACCACACCCGAGAACGAAAATTTGCATACTTAAACTAAAAAACTAGCAAACTTAAAGCCATTCCGGAGCCGGAGCCTCATTCCGGGCCACTGGTTAATGGCCAGAACCTGTTGTGGGGCTGAAATGCCGGGTTTACGTGACCCGCTCTCGGCTTTTTCTCACCCCTTTTGACCGTAAATGACTTGACCACAAACCGCTTTGGCCTGCCCAGCCCCCAGTCCCCAGTCTCCTAGACCCTTTCAGCTGCAATTTGGGACAAGGCAAATTATTCACATGCACAGCGCCTCCATATAAACTTGTATAATATATATTAAAAAGTTTTGCAGTTAAGTTGAGAATAAGTTGCAGTCCTTTAAGCCAGAGCTAAAGTTAAACCGATTAGCTTGTTACCAATTTGGACAATTCATACACAAATCGGGGCGATTTGTTTTTTGGCTGCTAACGAGCGCAACCGCGTCGTTTCATAATGCTACGCCCGTATTTGCCATTTTCCCATTTAAATTTAATTCCTTTGTTTGGCCAGGTTGTCTGTTCGTGGCTTTTCGCTGTTTTTCCGTCTGTTCTCTGTTGGATTTTTCCAGCGCTTTTTGCCCTCTTTTCTGTTTGCCCATCAAATGAAGTGAAAAAGCAATTTTCCCGCGCCTGCAGTTATACTATGATTTCATTTTCTCCCCTTTGTATCCTCCCTAGCCTCTTCTGCCCACGAAAAAATATTTATTCACTGCATCTTTTTTATGCATTTCAATTTTTAATTAAGCGCATATTTTCCAGCAGCAACAACGGAATTCAATGCGTACAAAAAACGAGTTGAAAAAGCGTCTGCAAAAAACTATTACAGGACAAAGGGAGTGTCGGGGTTAAGAATGTTTGCAATTTAAGTTAATTAATCAAACAAGCCATGAGAGAAAAGAAACGGGAAAAAGTATGCCTGGCTTAACCTGCATATTTCCTAGTTTTTATTTCGAAGATTTCATTTACAAATTGGTATTTTAATTAAACTGAATTAGAGCAAATTAATTGGTTCTTGTTTGGGGGTTCACCAAGTCAACCCAAATATTCATTTCCCAAGCCCAATTACCTCGGTGCCTATTATTCGGAAAACTTGAACTTTGCTGAAAGTTGGGGTAGTTTTTGGGGTACATAGGCTATGGGGCTTACTCGTAGATTTTAAAAATGTAATAATTAACTTAAACTGACATTCTTAATAGAATTATTTTAGAACACACTTTTTAATTTAAAATTAAAAATCATTACTTTAAGCCAGCTTTTAACCCATTTCATTTATTAAATTAAATTCTTATAACTTAAGCAAGGACCTTTTGAAAATTAAAATTGTTGGATGCTAATCTTTCTACTTTTTAGTTAAAAACGATAACACCCTCTTTATTTATTTTATTTTATTCAAAGTTTGTATTGTACCTAAAACTTTACTATTTATTATTCCCGAAAATGCTGACATATTCATCCTTCCCAGGGTATTTCGAATTTCTGTCTGAAATTTCCATCGTGACCTTTTCGGTTTCCGCGCTATTATGCAAATGACGTGCCGTAAACATGGCAAATGTTTCACCTGCTCACCTGCCGCAAACGAAGTCGGCGGGCGACACTTTGCCACCGCATCGACGCCTCCCTTAAGACCCCACCACCGAATCCCCAACCACACCCCACTTAGCACCCTCAGTTCGCTAAAATACGTGCCTGCAACGCCTTTTTGCAACGCGTTCGCCGTGTGCTTGTGCGTGTGCCCCCAAAGGCCCCGCACTATTAATTAAAAGTCGAAGCCGAACCGGTGTTATACTGTAACAGTGTAACTGTGGCCGAAGTTGTTAATTAGCTGCAGCCCCCAAAAATGGGCGTGGCCGAAAGTGGGGTGTCTGTTGTTTGGAGTTTGTTGTTTGCTGTTGCTTGCCTGCTGTTGCCTGTTTGGTGGTATTGCTGTCAAAGCGCGTTAATTACGTGTAATAATGATGCAGTGCCAGCTACTTGGCTCTCTGAGAGCTTGGTGAATACCCGCGGTGGAGGGGTATATTGGTAGCCATAAAATATGGATTAAAATAAAGTATTCTTCATTAATTATTGAGTTTCATTACTATTTTATATAGTATAATTTATATAGTACTAATTGTTACTATAAGTTCCAGCTGGAGTTCCTTTGAGCTCAAGATTTCAATAAAGAATTCTAAAATCCATTAAATTTAACATGCAAATTAAATTTAGAATTAATTTATGCTAACCTAGCAAACTTTTTTTAGGTATGCAACATGTTTTTCACGTCCATTAAATACCGGGTATCTCATAGTCGGCTCACGCGGGCTTAACGATTTTTTCTGGCTTTACGCTCGTTTCATTTTTGGGACGGTGGATACCAAAATTTTGTCGTCGATTTTAGAGCTCTGTCTTCCGTCCGTCTATGGGCATAGATCGATGATGCTGGCGGCTGGTGGCGCATTTTAAACAGCAATTAATTTAATTATTGCCAAAATGTTTTCGCCGACAATTAGTTAAAG
Organism: Drosophila tsacasi; assembly: GCA_018904565.1. Lineage (NCBI taxonomy): Eukaryota > Metazoa > Arthropoda > Insecta > Diptera > Drosophilidae > Drosophila > Drosophila tsacasi. The sequence continues at coordinate 6,816 of JAEIHY010002787.1, forward strand.
AGCCTAAATAGCAGCAGCAGCAGCAGCAACAGCGCCGGCAACGATGACGAAAGTCATGAAGAGACAAGCTTAATAAATTGCCTTGGATTTGCCCCACGCTAGAGTTCCATATCATTCATTAGTCGTTGGCTTTAAACTGTCAACACAACGCCCTGGCATTATGGCACTTTGCGGAGCGACGGAGTGTGTTTGTTTATTAAATATGAATTAATATCACTGAAATTGCTCGTCAAAATGTCTCTGTGGTTGGTTTGCGAAGGGGTGAGGTGAGGCTATCTCTGACTATGAATATTAAGTGGCGAATTGATTAATTTGTGTGGGCGAGAGCACATTCTAATTTTCTTTTTGATGGAAATTCAATGAGCAAATTTCAACTACTTTAGATGCACTGACAAACCTGTGAGACTTTGAAATGTTGCTATATGATAAAGTAGATTTAAAAAGAACTAAGCAGAATTTAGTTATTGTTTTAATTTTTTTGTGATGTCTTTTATTTTTAGATTTAAAGGAAAGATAAAATACCAAATTTTCTTCTCTGTGGATGTCTTATAGCGAGAATGACCTCTGATCACATATGATTTTCAAGCACTACCCCGAGCACACCATCAAAAGTAATACAAGTATAGTTTTCAAAATACCTACATCCATGCATATCCCGACTGATAACCGCTGTAAAAATCGAAATTCTGTTCAAAATTTGTGTCTTCAAAGGGATATGGGTCCTGAAGCAGGAAGTAACCATTCAGTTTGGACATTTTGCAGAGGAAGGTGAGGGGGATTGGCGAATTTAATGCGCATGAAATTGATTTATAATCCGCAGGGAAGCTGCGAGGCCAGGAAGTGACTACTGGGACCCGGCTGCCAGGACTACCAAAAGTAAACAGGTTACTCGACCTGTGTCGACATAATTTCAGCTTCGCTTTCCTTGAATTTGTTTTCCTTCTTTATTTTTTTCCCTCGGTTTTTCTGGGTTTTCTGTTTGTTTTTACTTAGGGAGCAACAATGGATTAAGACAGATTTTGGCAGCCTTACCTAAATTAAATATTACACAGGTTAGCTTTTGTTTCAGCTGTCTTTTCTCTGTACTTTCTGTTATTTTTGTAATTGTTGTAGCCTTATGTTGAACTTGCCTGGGCAGCCGAAGCAACAATGTTGCTCAGGGGGAAATATTAGACTTTACAGTGATGTCTCAATAAAAAATAATTTATTTTCACATTTTAGGTGCTCAATTTACTGGACTTTTCCAAGACGTTTTAAAAATTAAAAATTCCCTTAGACATTAATAAAACATAATTAATTAATATCAAAAACCATACAGATTAATAATAAGCTATTGACATCATTTCTTTAATCATTTTTCATTAATTAGAAAAAATAAAATACATGCTGCAATAAATGCATTTAAAATAAGTTAAAGAAACACTTTTCTTGACAAAATCGCTTTCGCCAGTAGTAGTAGTTTACTAAGCATTTGTGATTCAAGGCGGATCACTGTTCAAGTCGTGGCTTTATTTTTCTTTCACTATCCTTCTTTTATTTGTGTTGTGTGCTTCTTTTGTTGCCCAGTGCTTTCGCCTTGTCAATATACATTTATCGATTCTGGCCACTGATGTTATGTGGCCGACGCATTGCTGGCCATGCTTGTGTAGACCCACAAGTGCCGCCGGATGGATGGGGTGGGAATGGGCATGGGACATGGGACATGGGATATGGGACATGGGTCCGCCCAGATATGTACATATGTTATGCTATATGCGCAGGTGGGCTATCAGGTAAGTGGGTTGGGGATACTCACCAAATAAAGTCCTTGCAGTGGGAGCAGAAGGTGGGCTGCTTGAAGAACCGGGCGATGAAGCAGTGATCCTTGACATTGAAGACGTTCTTCTTTTTGAGCGCTCCCTTGCGGAGGCGGGACTTCATCTTGTTCTCGCCCATGGCCTCTCCTTCGGCGCCCCCCGCCTGCTGCTGGGCATCCCGATCCCCGTTGTTGTCGCTGCTCTCCGACATTATTATTTCGGTGTTTCTTTTTTCTTATTTGGGTTTTGGGTTTCCTCCTCCTAAGTGTTCTTTTTGTTCGCGTCGAGTATTTTGCAGCGTTCACAAATCGCAAAGGTTCTTTAACTTGCTCACTTGTTGTTGCCGCATTTGACTTGGTTACGTGCTCTCGCCCAGCCAGGCTTTGTGTTTATTGATTTTCAGTTTTTGCTCTCGGCCTGCTTTTTATTAGGCCTTTAATGCCATCTAACATGGTTAATAAACGAAACGAAACAGAGGGGGAAAAAAAAAACAAATTATGACGAAACTGGACTTTTAAGATCTCGTTGGGCACTGTGCTTTAATTTGCGCAAAACGATTTGCATAATTTTATTAATCACATGCCGTCGCAGTGCGTTTATTTAATTATTATTATTTTCACTCGCGTTTCGCATCGATTTCGATTCGGATCTTTGTCATAACGAGCACGGCAATTAAACAAAAAAATATCAAGCAAACGTCACCGGGCGACGAGCAAACAAGCTCATAATTAGCATTCATTTTAAATTACAATTTTTAATGCGGCGACAGTTAATTATACAAGAGAAAGAGAATTATTCGGTAGGATGAAGGGCTTAACATCGCAGCAGACAAGCATCTGAGTTGCAGCGAAATAATAAATTGTAAATAATTTCATTTTTTCCCAGCTTGTCCGAACGAACTCGTGTGCAAATAAAAAAAGCCAAGTGCAAACGAAATAATTTTTATATCATTTCAACTTGTTTTGTTTTTGTTTTCGCTTCTTTGTTTTTGTTATTGGTTTATTGAAATTTTTGCAACGCCAATTTTTGTGTGCTTCGCGAACAGACACGTTCTTGCTGGCCACTGCTCTCACCTGTGCAGGTGGCTGGGAATGCGAATTCGAATTGTTTATACCTCATGAATTCTTGGGAAATTAATTGGTGGAATTTTTTTAAGAATCTCTAATTTAATTGAGTTATTTTTTAGGCAGTAAAAGGTATAAGGTATTTGAAATATATTAATCATACGCACTGTTTCTCGTAGGTTCATTGTTTTTAGTAACTTGGGAGAACTTTGTGTGGGTTTTGTTCTGTTTTTTAAATAATTTTTGTATTAAATGACGAATTTTTGTTTATTTTTATTTTAATTTTGTTGTATATTAAATGATGTTACATTTAAAATGAATTTTCTTTAGCGACAAAATAAATTTTTCAAACACTTTAAAATCATTATAAAAGTACTATTAATGCTTAGCAACAGTAATTTGTATATGTTTATTAAATTTAAACTAATATATAAAAATAATAATAACAAAGTGTTTAATTTAAGTTACAACAAAATTATTTCTACCTCCTATTTAGATATTCCTGCTAATTTTAACACACAACACATTAAATTGTTTTTTTTTTTTAATTTCAACTAAATTGTTTATAAATCCACTCTTTTTCTACCCTGTATAGGCATGCAACATCGACAACATTCGCATTGATTGAATCTACAATCCGAGGACAGTGTTGCATGTACAACAAGCCCACACAGGACATGTGTGTAACTCTGTCCAACTGCGACTGTGAATGTGATTGCGATTGGGAGTGTGTGTTCGTGTGGGACAAGCAACAGTTACTATCATTTGCAAACCACTTGTGCTCGCTTTTTATTTTCTACTCAATTTTTTTGCTTTTTTTCGCTTTGCCACCCGTAGAACGCAACCCCTCACGTTTTTATGCGCGTTTTTAATGCTTAATGGCTTGTATAGTTATGACCGCTTTTTTGTTATTTGTTATGAGGGTTATTATTATTGTAAATCCTCCAGGTTAACTGCCATTAGTATTGGGACCGTAAACTTTATAGTTTCAAGCACTTGTGCCACAGCATGTGACATTCATTTTGTTTACTTTTTGACCGATGACTTGTGCTTTGGTGTGTCTTATTCTGATTGGAGTACACTGCACGAAAAACGCACTGGATTCGATTTGAAAGGAGAGCAACTGCCTTGGCGGGCGAACCGAAACGTAGTGAGCGTGCGAATATTTTCACACGAGCGGAAAACCATGTCCAAGGGTCGTGGTGAATTTCCCAGCACTCTCTCTCTCTCTCGTTCGGTGATTTTTCTCCAGGTTACACAAGATTTTCACGCACTCACACACTCTTTGTAGGGGCAGTTTTTCCCCAGCTTTCCGCCTATCCTTCGATGGCTCAATGTGTTTTGATTTCCCGGCCACGTGCGCTTCGGTCGAGTCACAAACGCGTTCTGACCAACATATTTCGGCGACTGCCTTTTTCCGGAGCGCCAATAACCCAAAGCGAGCTTTCGGGCGCCTGTTAGCTAACAGCCCTGTTAACGTCGGCGTCAGCTGATTAACATAAGCAGGCATGGCCATATAGCTACGGCTATAGCCCCACCGATCCACCAACGAAACGTCAGACCCTAGAGCTCTGATGACGCTCAATCGCTCAATCGATCCGATCGTCAGCGCTTTTGGCCGCTAATTGATTCGACTGAACGAAACTTGTTAAATGGTTGCGAATGCGACTGTTGGCCAGCCAGTCTGCCAGCCAAGTAGCCGGTTTTGGGCCTTGTTCGCAAACACTGAAGTCAAACAAGAAGTGAATTGATTTGGAAACGGAATACCCAGCCCCGCTAAGAATGATCGCAATCTCAATCAATTTAATCTCCCTCACAGATCCAATTTATCTTATTAGCAGACCTTTTTGTGGTTGCTTTTTAGCATTTTCTAGATGTGTACACAAACATGTTTGGATTTACATTAGTTCCCATTGTGGATAATTAATTTAAGAGGTTCAAACAAGATGTGAATTGATTTGAAAATAATTATAATCTTAAGCAAGCTTATCCCTTTCCCTAGGGCTGATTTTTAATCTGAGTTTATTGTGTCGGTTTTAAATCGATAATCGATGCTGATCAAGAATATATATGATTTACAGGGTCGGAAATGACTCCTTTATTGGCAACCTTTATTGGTTGCAAGTTTATAAGACCCTAAAAGGATATACAAATTGAAATGATTGTTATTAATTGATTTTACTTAATTTGACCCATAAATTTATCAGGAAATCTTGTAAAGAAAGGTAAATTTAATTTCTCCTATACTCCAGCTAATTATGTTCTGTAGATATGTACAAGTTCAGTCAAACAATTATTTAAAATCTTTTATAGATAAGATAAAGAAACCAAATCGGTTGTTATCACATTCAAAGCCTTAATTGGCTTGATGATTCATTAAGTTATGAAACAAACACTGATTGACGCGCCTTTTCAATGCTAATGTCAGATATAAAAGATATGGGAAAAGTACATAAATAGGAAAGAATTCAATATCTGACGCATAACAGAAAACTTTTCCTAGACATCTAATAGGAATTTTTATCATTTCAATTGAAATGTCTAGGCCATAAACTTATACTTTTTAGGGTTATATGGGGTTATTTATCACCTTGATGTTTTCTAATTTACAAGCTAATTCAGGCTAATTCGGAATGGCTCATAAATTAAGGCATGTTTATCTGAGAGATACATTTTCGCAATACAGAACTGTGGGCTGATCTCCGCTTACAGCTCCCTAACCGCAACCTTCGCCTACCTTCGGTTACCCGTTACCTGTTACGTGCCACATGCCCCCGCCTATTGGCCACAGTGCCACATCTGATAGCCAAGTGTCACGTTTCGCGGCCCGGCAGGTGAAAAATATAAGAAAAAATACGAAATCTACTAAAAGGCTGGGGCGTAGCTGGCGAATCGAGAGCGCTTCGAGTTTTGCGCGGCTAATGCAATAATTATTTATCTGTTAGAGACACGGACACGGACAGACCATAAAGTATCACAACATTTTCGGTGGCGATGCTATGCGATGGCTTGTCGGTTAGTCGGTCGGGTTGGTTCTAATAGAAATACCAAATATTTGGGCAGGCAAATAAATAAGCTCTGCATTTGCACGCTCGCCCAAATTGGAGATAAAATATTGTGGTAAATTCCCATTGCCAATTGCTCAAAAAGCCATTTGCCGGTCGACATGTAAATGGGCATGTTGAAAGCCAATGGAATTCGGTTGCATACTCGCCGATAGATATGTTATGTAGATAGATACTTGGATGAATAGAAGGTTGCACGGACACGTAGATAGCTGACAATAATGCTGGCGGGAATCGGCCAAAAGTAGATAGTAATTTATGAATAATTTGCTTTAGATATCAGACAAACACTAGGCAATAAATATCAATTGCCCAGGCAGGCGAGGCAATTAAAGCCCATTGAAATGTATTCTCTGCGGCAAATCATTTTGTTTATCCTATATCTCTGAGGGTATGTTGGTTTTATGAATTAAAGCGGAGGTTTTTACAAATATAACTAATTGCAGGGTATTTTTTTGTTGCTTAATCTTAAGTTTCTAGTCTATACATTTTTATTAAACATTATACTATTTGCTTGGAATGCAGTGATGCAGTTTTTAATTGGTATTCTCTCTATTGTGAATTAAGACAAATTGGAATGGTAGGAAACACTTTTGCAAATTACTTCAAACAAAAAATATTTAACATATTTATTCAAAAAGGGCAACCCACGATCCCTAGATACCCATATCTTTGCTGCAATAAATTATCTCGACACTTGGCTAATTTCTGAGAGCCTTTCCAGCGCACTTAGCCCACATCTGAACACTTCGGATGAGTCTCATGTGCGGGGAACCTAAACCCAAACCAGCTAAATCATCATTAAATCGATACGCAGCTTCGAATGGTAATTTCCAATCAGAATCCCATACTTTCACTTGGCTGCTCTGCTTTTAAGCGTCTTTTTTTCTCCGATTCTTTTTCCCTAAGGCGCTCTTCTCTTTTTTCCTGGTTTCTCTGCCGGCGCTTTTGTTATTATTGCTTTTGCTTGGCCGCTTTTCTCCGCCCCTTGGACCTCCCCTCACCACTCTAGAGGGCTTTGTGCAGCTTTAATTTTCTTTATCAGCGCAAAGTGAGCATTTTTCGCACGCACGCAAGACACAGGAAAAACAGCAGTTACGCCAGAAAACACGAAAAACCAAACAACAAAAAAAATCACACACACACACAGACAAATTTCAATTAAAAACGTGGGCGGCGGCACAAAAGGGCGTGTCACTCACGCATAATTGACGCAAATTGTGGCAATCAAGCAATCAAATAAATAACAATGGCAATCTCATCGCCATCTCTAATTTGGCACTTTTCACATTTCCACCATTGAGTGTTATTAACGATTTGTTTAATGGGCATTTACATATTGAGTTTTTAATTAAATTCCATTTATTTGTATGTGTTTTCATGGCAAAGTTGCATTCAGGGATAATAAAAATAGTCTGGCCAGGTAGGCTACACTGAAGTATTGTACTTTTTGTGGCAGTTAACGAAGCGTTTATTACACATTTATTTTAAAATCTCTCAGTGAGAAAGTCAACATATTAGTTTATCTTGTATTTTTATATATATTATTTTTATTGATATTTAAAAGTTAATGTGGATACATTTAAATAGGTAAAGTTTATCGAAGCTCTGTTTAATTATTTATTTTTTTATTCTTTAAGAAAATGCGGAAGAAATTCGAGATAGCCACACACATTGAGACTGGGAAATACTGCTACTGTTGTATTTAAATGTTCCAGCTGTTCCAAACAATTAATTTGCCAATGAGAGTTTACATTCGCTTTTATTTTTTTCCCTGGCTTCCCGGTATTTTGTTTTATTTTATTTTAGTTTTTCGGCATTTTTCAATCGGAAGCCGAAAACCGATGGCCGCTTGCCATTTGCCACTTGGAGAAAAGCGCTCCCGGCGACCCGTCCAGTCAAACTTTTTGTTGGACTGCCCACGTACTCGTCGCACTCGCACTCGTACTCGTACTCGTATCGCTCAGATACAATTCACGTCTGTCTGGCCCACAAAATATACGAAAATACAAAATACAAAACAAACCGATCGCAGGTCGCTCGGCGGCGTCGCAGTCGCTCTGCCACTGCATAGACACCGGTTCTTTTGGTCGATCGACCCCACTGTGCCTCAGCCCGACAGAGCGTCGATCGGTTTTTGTTTGTGTGTTTTAATTGATTGTGTCGAGGGGGAGGGGGAAGTGGCAGTGGGATTGGGTCATATGGAAATCACGAAGTGTTCCATGCACCCCGAAAATATCACAAACATTTGCCAATCACGAGGATCCTAAAAGACTTTAAATTGGGGATTTTGTTTAATACTAGGCGAAGTATATATTATTAAAGTACACTTCAAAACAATTCTTTAATAAAACTACTACTTTAAATACATATTTCTTTAAGAAATAATAAATATAAATTGATTAAATTAGAAGCCCAGAGCTAAGCAATTTCTTTTAAGAAGATAATAAAAGGGTTTCAAAGATGATAAACAAAATTTTAAAATATTTGAAACATTAATTGCAATACTTTAAAATTATTTTGATTATTTAATAAATAATAAATACTTTAAATAATTAATAAATTCTACTACAAAAGAATCATTAATTGACAGAAATTAATCTATTTACTACCATGTATCTATTACCTCATCAAAAGAAGCTACAAATGCTTATCAAAATTGCAATTCAAGCACTTAATAATCGTTTTATGATTGTCTTTACTATGCAATTATATCTTTTGTATTTGATAAGGGTATTACCCGATCGACGAGAACTCTTTTCCGACCACCTTTCGCTTGTGCTCTGCCCCCGCGAGAATTTATTGCATTTTCTTATTACATTCAATTTGGACTGTCGCTGCCGGGATTCAGCTACAGTGGCGCTGAGAGCTTGTCCGCCGATTCCTCATATTCCAGGCTAATTGCCATACCCCCTCCCATCCCCACATGGATAACAATAAAGAGATTTTAAAAGCTTGTTCTTGTATATATCCATCCAACTTTTTTGTGGCCTCTCCGTTTTTGTTTTGCTTTCCGTTTTCGGCCTCGAAACAGATGTGCCACCTGCCCACGCATCGTGCAAATGCAAATGTATCTGCATCTCGCATCATGCATCTCGCACCTCGCACCTCGCTTGTTTTCCCCGCTGGCCGAGTGCCAAAATCCATGAAGTTGTTGGTGCTCTTGTTGTTGTGGCGGCTAAAAAATCTCTCCTCTCACATTGCCAGCGAGGGGATGGAATAACAACCTATCCCAATTCGGCATTGGCACGTCATCACATGGTGATTGTCAAGGTCTTTCCCCTAAATAATAAAGGGAATATCAAAGAAAATGCTGATAGGCTTTATGTCTAGCGACTTGGGGATACCTGGAAGTATTATAATTTTTAAAACGTTTTTTTCGTTTTCTGTAAAATCTTTAAATATTTTCTTGCACCTTTGATGTATATAAATTCTTACAAGTAAATATAAACATGTTGAGTAACTTGTATTATTTTTATATAGAGATACAAATAAGAACGAATGAATATTGGTATTTATAATTTGGACAGATGCTTTAAGGAATAGATAGGAATCTCCTAATTTTATATTTTTAATACTAAAATGATACAAGGATGCTGCTCCCAAAATATACCCCCAGCTCTGTGTCAAAATTTATACAAAGCACATGCAGATGAAATCTCTTTACTCACTGTATTTTTTATCTGCCACGGCCTGGCCCCGTCCTTGTCGCACATTAATGCCTGGGATCGGGCGAATTGTTGTTGCTGTTTGATGGGTGGCTTTTTATGGAGTGCAGATTGCCGAGTTCGCATGCAGAGTTATCAGCTAAAAAAGCAGCTTCATGTAAATAAAAAAGAATCGGCTATAAATAATTCAACGAAAGTCATTCAGCGCTCTCGCAATTTGCCTTGGGAAATGTTCGGTGGTTTGGTTTTTTCGCATGTATTGGGTTTTTGGGATCGAGGGAATTGGTTTCATTGAGTTCTTTGATTTTTCACATACTTTTGGGGCTGGCACGGAAAAGCTTTTCCACGAGCATTGAAAAACAAAAAAAATGGACCAAATATTTACACAATTTAACAAACTTAAAAAGTTGTCCGGCATCCATTAATTAAATGCTTGGAAAGTTATCAAAATCATTTTAAAGTTTGCTTGTCTAGTCAAAAATTAAGAAATAAGAATTTAATAAAAAAAAATGTAACTGCTTTTGGTCTCCTCGAATTTGCCCATTCCCCCCTCTTGAAACTTGTCAGTTGGGGGCTTCAAACATTTTGCTGGCAGAAAAAGTTTGCCAACAACTTTCGGTTGGGAGAAGGGACACGAATTTCTTCTTCCAATTTAATTGTAGGGAAACTTGATGGGGGCGAGGAATGAAAATGAAACTGCTGTAAAGTGATATATAGTGGGAAACATTAAGTCTTTAATTTGCTTAAGAAATTGTTATGGCGGGACTATAAAAAAACTTACAGGACTTTTGTTTTATGTAGTTAAAATATTGCATTGCCTGGATAATTATTTGCTTTTGTTTTTAAATTACTGTTTCTTCTTGGTTTAACTCTTTTATTTTATGACTGAATTTATTATATAAATAATTACTATAATTGCTACAGCACTGATAACATATTTATAAAATACCTTAGATTGCTCTTTTAATGTTAGGCAATTTTTCTTTTCATTTTAATTAAAATGAATTATGGCTATCCCTTAAAATCGATTCCCTGTTCTATAGCTGCTTCATTAGCATTATTGATGTATCCTGCTGCTGGTGAAATCTTTGTCTTTGCCGGGTCCCGATCCATAGTTCCCAGCTGAAGTTTGGCATGTGTCCTCTCCATCAATTTGTGCGTGGCCTCCTTGTGATTCGCTGCCATCGTAGGCCATAAAGAGGCAGGCGTCGGGGCCTTGGCCACTTGGCCCGGCCAGAAGCTGGCTAGAACAATGAGTTGCCTTCCTCATTGGCATGAATAGCTGAACAGGGGGCGGTGATGGTGGCGAAATGGGGCTGGTTTGCATGGGGGCGGAGCAGCAACAATTGAACTGCGGGCAACCAAAGGCCGCCGCAGCTTTTGTTGCCATGAGGATGACACTTTGGACCCCGTGTATGTGGCAGCTCCTCCTCCTCCTGATGATGCCATGCCTAGCTGCAAAATGCTGCTGAAACTGCTGCTCCATCTGCTGCTCCTGAAAATGAGGGATGTAGACGAGGACGAGGACTGAGTGTAAATGAAATTCAAGTTCCTGGAACAAAGGAAAATCAGTTGGATGTGGGTCACTCTCTACTTTAAGTTAGGAATAATGACTCTACCAGGTAATTGATGCTCCAAAGCCTCAAATGGCTTAATTAAGACATTCTAGGAAATAGTCCCTGGCTGAACACAAAATAAGCTCCAATTGGTTAATATATCAAGGTAATTAAGGAATTTAGTTAAGGTTTCTAGGAATGAAGAACAATAAGTGACTTTAACTATAAAATTCCTTAAATGAAAAGTAGTCTCGTTGGAAAACCTTAACTACCTTGGCTCTTTGTCTTATCCGAATACGAGAAAGTAATCTCTGGCTAATCACGGCCTCACCTGTCACCCGCTAATTGACAGCCATCAATCTTAATTCCCAATCGAATGTCCTTGGCCGACGATTAACGATTGCCGATTACCGTTTGCTGCTCAATGAGTCAACAATAAGTACCATTAACGATAACGTCGTCGGTGTCAGTGCGACAAAGCCAATAGACTGGCTGCAATAAGTGGGCCCAGGTACATACATATATGTAAATATACTCAGCAGATTACAATAAGCATACACACAGTCAACACACACTGATTACACACAAGCACATTTCAATCGGCCATTTACATTCTTATGGCATTCCATGGTCAATTGAGTGTTGCAAATTAAACAAGGCCACGCCCCTCATTAATTATGCGGGCAGGCCCTCGCAAACCCTCAGAGTATCCTGCAAATATGCGGCCTTGACAGATTGATTTCGGCTACAGGATTTAGCTACTACTGCTACGGCTACGACTCCCTTTAAATAGCAATTTGTATGCAAAGTTTTGCGGCACAAAGCCGGGGATTTTCACAACAAATTAACGCAAAATAATTTTCAGTTCAGTCTGCGTCCGAGGAAGAGGAATGTTGAAGTGCCCCCCGGCAACAACTTGCCATATCCGTTCTTATACGTTCCCTAGGCATGTTTATGGCAGTCTCTCTGTCTCCTGGCAGTCGTAAAGGATTCAACACGTGGCAGCTCAGGCCCTGAAATTACTGAAATGGCCAACAGGGCCACAAGGGGGAAAAGCGGGGCGAAAATGAAGGCTGAGTGAGCGAAATCCTCATTTATCGTTTGCCAGCTACTAATTTACACTCAAAGCACTCGAAATGGGGCAGAAGAGGCGACGGCTGCGGTCGTGTAATTAAAATGGAATTGTAGCGCGTGCCAAGGCGCACTAAATGGAGACGGAACGAGACAAATGAGAAATGCCGAGCGGCACTAACTGGGCCACCGGCTGCCTACGTATACGTAATGCCGAAATGCAGGGCACATCACGTATACGCAGCGTAAACACGCATTAATTTCGTCTCCCTCCGGCCAGCCTGGGTAACCGAAGAATTTCTATATAACGAAAGGACCCTCGATTGAAAGCTCCTCTCTCCCTCACCCGTCCGCCATTAATGCAACTGCCATGTCCCAGCAGTGGTCGAAAGTTTCAATGGTTTTTAATTACTTTTGGCAAAGTGAAAAAAAGTAATCCCTTCAGAAATAAATAAACCAACTGAAAGTTTGCAGCAGGATGTGCAAGTGAAATAATTGAATCGCTCCCTGGAACTCCCTCGATAGGGAGAGGGTGGAAAAGTTGTAACATCGAATATATTGGCAGTTTGAACAAGAATATCCCTTAACTTTTGCCCCGCACATATTAGAAAACTTAACTGAAAAGGGATATAGTTTTTCTTTGGTCAGTTATAACTATGTTTTGCTTATCCCACAAAACACAATTCACTAATTGAAGTCCTAATTGCGGTCAGATCCTTGACAGGCAAATGGCAAATATATATCAATTTCGTGGCCAGTGTTTGCGAATGATTTCCAGCTGAACGCGCTGTCCAAGATACACCAATTAGGGGTCCTGATTCATTCAGGTGCGTTAATTGCATACCTGTGGCAGTGACAAGCATTTGAGTGTGTGGTTGAGCTCTTAATTGGACATTCTTGTTTCGAATATCAATTATGGGTGGGACAAGGTGAATATTAATTTTAGACAACAGTTTGACTTTGAAAAAGATTCTTTTAAGGACTCGTCGCCTGTGATCTGTGGCGTGGAATTGGAGTTTCTATAATTCAGGGATATAATTCACTCATTTGGCTGTGTTTTCAATGAATAATTAAATGCCTGCCTGTGCTTACACAGCTGGCGTACTTCTGGGCCAAAAACGAAAGTCAAAAGCCCGCTGCCGAAAGCGGAGGCGTAACCATCACCGCCGCCTCTCATTGTTTTTCATGGCGAATTTCACCTTCTCCTCCGTCTGTCTGTCTGTCGCTGGCATTTGCCTTCATCGGGTACGCTTTCTTCACGCTGTTGTCTTTTGCTCCTCCATTTTTGTTTTCCTTCTTTTTTGTGTTGTGTTTTGTATCCGCGTTTCCTTTCTTCGGCCGTGTCAAGCGGCAGTTAAACGGCATTCGACGCTTTTCCAGGGTGAAAATGAGGCGGGCAAAGGCGCGGAGCAGACTGAAACAAATGCCTAATGCCTAAAAGCAGGCACACACACACAGCTGTGTAGGTGTTTGCTCTTCCTGTGTCTTCGCCTGTGTGTGTGTGTGTGCTTGCTTATCCTTGTTTGCATGCCTCTCGGTCTGTCTCCGTCCGTCTGTTTATCAGCCTTCTCATTTTGCACAGCAAGAAAAAATTATTTAAAAAATTCATTAATTATAGATAAATTTAAGTTGCAAGTTTTTGATTCAAAGTGAGAGTTTAGGAGTTCATAATGAAGTTTATTTATATTTTTCTCAGTTTATTATGACATGATTTAATTGTATTTAATAACTTTTGAAATACTCTGTACTTTGTATTAATTTTCTTAATATTATAAAGACTTTTTAAAATAGGTAAGTAATTGCCACATTGAATAAACAAGAACTTGCCTTTTAAAATATTTCGAAAATATAATTTCAGCCTTAAATATACTCCTTACTCCCTCTCAGTGTATCTATCCTTGTTAG
>JAEIHY010002803.1:0-71229 GCA_018904565.1 Drosophila tsacasi
AAGCTTTTTCCGATGAGTTCGCGCTGCATGGCGGGAACAAGTTTTTGGACTCTGCGGCATCCGAAACCGAAAGTACGAAGTACACGAACCTTTTGGCCAGGCTGAAAGGAGAGGAGAGCCTGCTGCCAGCTCCCAGCACCCAGCTCCCAGTCATCAAAGGTAGCCATAAAGCATCTAAGAGCTGCTGCTGCTGCTGCTGCTGCTGTTGTCGTTGGGCAATGGCAGTCATTCAGTCAGTTGGTCAGTTGTAAATCAGGTTCGCTGGCGGTTCATTTTCGACTTTTCTCCCGCCATCTCTCCTCGCTCTCACCAGGTGTAGTTACATACAGGTCTGAGTCTCTGTATTTTTGCCTTTTCATGCCTATTTCACTCATTAGGTTTATTGAAAAACATTGCTCAGGGCGCAGCAACAAAAAATATTTGCATTTTCATGGTCCGGCGCCGAGTAGTGACGAGTGGCGGCGATTCCAGGTGGCACTGAGGCGAGAATGGCCGCCTCGAAACCTTGAAAATGCAATCCCCCCCGATGGTAATGATGCTGTCGCCATTTGCTAATAGCCAAACACCTAATGATCTGTCCCCCCGTGGCAACCGTTGGCGATATTTGCGTAGCTCTCCGGCCATCAATTCCATTCCACTGCGGACTGCAGTTTACGGCTGGGAAATGCGTTGGCCCTTCATAGTCAGGGCCGTGACGTGGGCTTGGGTCTGGGTTTTTCGCTCTTGGGAATTTGGAAACTGGGACCACAAGGCATTTCATTTAATTTCCCAATGCAAAGGGCGTAGGTCTGGCTGGCCGTAAGTGCCCCGCATTGATCGCATGCAAATCTAATGACTCGTTTCCGTTTGCCCGTGGGCGAGAAGTGGACGGATTTTGACTTGGCTTGAATTTGGATGTTGGAAGTGGTGGCACGCCCAAAGTGCTAAACAACCATTAAAACTGCAGTGTGAAAATGCCTTTGTTCGATGATAATTAATGTTGATCTCATTATGTGAGGCCCGTCTCAATGACAATTCGTTTTATTGATAGCCCACCGAAGGTCATTGGCGAGCGGAGTCCATTTCGAACCTTGATGTCATGGGATGTGCCAAGAAAATCTCATTTTACAATCGTAACAAATCAGGATTGTGCCCTAGAGAAGTGCAAGGTAAATAGATGCAATTAAAATGTATAAAAAATAGAGCAATTAAAATGTATTATTTCCCCTTAAATTATACTCTGTATGAAATATAAATAAGGAGCTAAGACACTGACACTTTAGAAAATGAAATTTACTCATGAGAAACTTATTATTAACTTCGGGACGCCGAATATATTCAATATTTAATATTTTCATATATGATACGGTCATCCGATTTGCATGAAATTAAAATCAAAATTCTGAAATATTATAAAATGGCTGCATCTCTGAGCAGTTACAAATATATTTAAAAACATTTTATAACAAACTTTTTAGGCAATTAAAGCTTAAAAATATAATAACTAAACTAAAAATACATTCATTTGAATTCGAAAAACTTTTCTGAGTTAGTTTTTACAAGGCTTATAAATCTGCATCAATTTATTTTAAAAATATTTTTTGTAAATTTGTTGTTTTACAATGTTAACAAATTAACCCCTTAAAAATATTGAAAAATAGTTGAAATTTTGTTTTCTACCAGACATGGCTAAATCGACCCGGCTGTCGATGCTGATCAAGAATATATATGATTTATAGGGTCGGAAATGACTCTTTTGCTGCGTTGCAAACTTCTGACTAAAATTATAATATTCAAGGGTATACAAATATTTATCTATAAGATTTATATATCACAACTTGATTCAGTCTTAAAAAGCCTTAAAAACAATCGTTGTTATCCATTGTGATCCTGACCTTAAATTAAATATGTTTAAGTCACATTAAGCAAGCCATTTAAAATGCACCAAGGCTATAAAATCATTTAAGTGCACTTTCAATTAGGATGACGATCGCTCCCCTGAGACTTCCGTGATCGCCGGACGATCCCGTTTCCTGTCGTTACGACCCGGTTATTCCCCCGATTGCAGCGATAACCTTCCGCCGCGATTGTCCCTGACCAGAGCCAACGGATTGACCTACTCCACACCGGACTGGCCACATTTTAAACACATTTGTTATGTTGGTAAGTTGGTAATAACCGTACTCGCTTTGCCAAGTGCGCGATGTAATGTGCTCACTCATCGCTGGCACGCATTTAATTTCTTACTTTTGAGCATTTTATTTTTAACTCTTTTCGTTTTCGTTTCCCCGCCATAACGGGTTTGGTGGCAGAGCTGCCGGAGATGCCATGCGATGCCCCAATCCCAGCCGCACTCGCAGTCGCAGTCCCACACCCAGCCCCGTCCAATTGCTCCACATCAGCTGGTGGCCATAAAGATGCCGCCGCCGCCGCCGCCTCTCAATGGCGAACACCACAATATAATTTTTAATAAACACATTACATGGCGCACAGCGAAGCAGCCGAAACAATTCGCAATTTCGGTAAGACGAGCGGACGGACGAACGGATGGGGCAAAGCTGAGCGCTGATGGAGGAAACCTTTTTTGTCGAAATCAAAGCCCCGCGAGACTCACTGCCCACCGGATTTTTCGTGGCTTTTATGATTGTGGTCTTAGCCATAATTAACGACGAAGAAACTCAGCGGCAGCACGACTTAATTATTGTTTCGAAAATGACCCTCTATCATCCCCACATTATCTAGTTGTAAATTCTGCCCCTGTGGGGGCAGTTGGGCGATTCGTTGGATCTTTCTGGACACGATCCGAAAATGGAAAATGATACGCGAAATTTGCATATCACTTTTGGCGATTTACAGAACATAATTTATCATCTGCGCCGCTTTAGGGCATCGATTTGGGGGAAGCACAAGTGCGTAAAAACTTTGCCTGGAAATCTACAAGTTTATCTTTGCCCAAGACGCATTTTGTTTGTCACAAGCGCACCTGTTCAAAATAAATATTGTTTGGCTACTTTTTAGGCCTTTTTTGGGTTTGCCTTTACCTTAGCTTGTGGTCGCCAAAATTGCGTCAACAGAAATGGAAAATAGTTAATTTTAATTGCACAAGACAATGTCGCTGCTCTTGAGCTGCACTCGCGGACCCATTGTCATAAATACCAGGCAGGGTAATTGCTGGGGAATGGCTAACTGGGGCTGTTCTGACCAATTTATACCTCTACTTGGGTCCGCGATTAAATTTTATGTGCCTCCAAATATCGTGTTTCCGTTGGGTTTTTATAAAGCGATTCTGAATTGGGGTTAAATATACAAAAACGTGGTTTATATGTTGAAAACCTTTAGAAACCTTACCTTAATATTAGGCAGCATTAGTTTGCTGGGATTTTATTAATCAATAAAGTGCCAATAAATGGTTACTTAAGTTTTCAGTTCCGATACGCATTTGCGCGCCCGCAAAGACCCACTTTATCATAAAACAGCGCTGTTATGAACATTAAATACAAGTTGACAAATAACGATTTCCTATTTTTAATGTGGTTCCGCTTAAGCGCAATTTCCTATAGTTGTAACTTAATATATATATATTAATAATCGCAGTTTCGAGCTTGACTTTTACACATAACAATGGCTTGTAGGTAATTTATGCAGCTTAAACAAGATTTGATCGTTAAAGATCTTTTCAGTTTGGAGAGAAAGAAGTACGAAAAAGTTCTTTAGTCTGAAAAGATTCTACAAATATTGTATTTACATTGTTAATCATTGATTAATTATTAATCAAACATTTCTCCTCGTAAGAAATAAATATAGCAGATATTACCTTTAAAAACCGCGAAGAATTTTATTTCGCGCCAGGTTATATTTTATTTTTTAACATATATTTTTAGTACAAGTTTCTAAATGTAATAAATGAACACATAATGACTATGTACAATCCTATAACTTTTAAAATATTTGAAATATATTTTTTACGCGCTCAGTATGCCGATACTATCGGCATCAGCTGAGTTTAACCATAAAAATTATGGCAAATCCAGCTAGCAAACAGTGTGACCAGAAAAGTCTTTTCTTATTACTCCGAAAATCGCACAATTTCAAAATTAAAACAAGCTAGATCTGGTGGAAAAATAGCTAGGAAAATAGCTGATGCCAAAAATTGGGCAGCATTGGATGCTCGAGCAACCAGCGTAGCCAATTTTTGCTTAGAAAATAGCTATTATTCCCGCTAGCCGCTAGGGCTTTTGAAATCCTCCAATTTCAGCGAAGAAGTAGCTAAATTGGCAACACTCGACGCGTTTTGCAAAAATTTAAAGATATATGTTTTCGCCGTAATTTAAATCATAAAACTTAAATCCTTCGTGAAGAACTGAACAATAGGCCACTCAAGAAGGTAATTGACCATTTAAGGCGTGGGCTGTGTTTGAACGCAAGAGATGGCTTTCTTTTTATCCAAATTTCTCTCATGCGTGTGGGAGCGTGCGTGTGTGTGAGTGCAGAACTGCAGAATAATTTTTTTTTTGCCAAATTGGCAGAAATTTGAAAATTCCGGACAAACTTGAGTCACAGCCGCTTGGAGAAACGCTGAGAAAGACCAAGAGGTGGCGAGAAAGTGCGTTTAAGTGCAGAGAATTGGACGTTGCGAGCTGGGTTTGGCCAAATAGAAAGTTCGAGTTGGCTGGGAAAATCTCCCATTCCCCCCTCTGCTTTCCCTTGTCCCCTCCCTTGGGGGACATGTGCGTGTGCGTGAAGCTGCTGCTGCTGCAGAGTTTTCAAGGTTTTCCGGAAATGCGCTCTGTTGGCCTTCAGATTTCGATTTCCAGCAGAGAAAATCAATGGCTGCACTTGGCACATGGAACCTAATTTTCTCCCCCAATTCGTGCCAGCTGACCAATTCTGATGACTTCATCAGCCTGAAATCCGATACTCCGAGCCGCTTGTTTATCGTCGTTTTCCCCAGACGCCGTCGGCTGTGTAAACATTAAACTAATGAAAACTCTAAACAATCCAGTCCCTCGCCAGACGACTCTCTTTTCAGGTAGTTCTCAAAGCTGACCACAATGTGCCGGCCATAGGAGAAGCCCCCCATTTGAGACCCAGCCCAAGCACGCGAGAGCGAAAAGTTCCCCCGAGAAAAACAGAGCAAACCCAAAGAAATCCTTAGCTGCTTTTAACTGTTTGCAAGAACTCGAAGCACACGCAGGTAACACGAGTCTGGAGAATGGTCAGAAAGCAAGTTGCAATCGAACACAACGCATCCCTAGCAGTAAGTCAGCAGCAGGATCAAAAGGAGCAGAAGGACAGGAAACAGGAGTACCAGCAGCAGCAGGAGCAGCCGCAGCAGCAGCGTATCGACTTGGACTTGGAACCGAGTAGTAGCTACAACTACGCCCAACAGGCGCAGGCCACGTACGCCACCGCCCGCACCCTTGCCACCAGCTATGAGCACGCTGCCGGTAGCTCCAGGAACTTTAGCCTGCAGCATGAACACCTCGCCACCATGCCGTACAACCATCACGCTGTGCCGCCGCCCAACACGGTCGCCAACTCCGGCACCATCCTGCCCGCGGAGATACCCATCGAGGACGAGGAGCGGCTCGAGCGCATCTTCAAGCAGCTGGATCGCGACGGTGATGGACGGATCGACATCCACGACCTGTCGGCGGCCCTGCACGAGTTTGGCCTGTCGAGCGTCTATGCGGAGGTGAGCGCGGGGTTCTCCTACCATAAGTTTGCCTACCATAAGTTGGCCACATGTGCTTGCCCGGGTCTCGCCATTCTGCCGGGGGAATTGCAATGCTTTTGTTTGCTCGTTCTTTAGAGAGCGAAACGGCGAAAACAACAGAGATCAATAATATGCGGCCTTGACAGCCGTGTGTAGTATCTCGGCGAATCTTAATTTATTCGATGTACATTATTAGAATGCCCTGATCTGGGCATGGCATTTTGCAAGGTCTGCCTAACTTAACCCTCTAAATCTATGCAGGAAAAATATTGAGCTTTCCTAGAAGGGGATAATTAAATCAGAGAAAATTGTATTTTCTGAGACAAAGAAACTCTGGAAGAAGTTTTTTTATTTATATATCTGTTTTTTATCCTTTAGTTGGGTTATGAAATAGGTTAACTTTATTTTTTTCTTACATATTCTCATATTTATTTGTATATTCTTTAGTTTATCATTAGCTCAAACTAGGTTTGACAGAAAAAAATGCATATAATGTTTGATGATGATTTCATCATATCACATTTCCATTTCTATCTCAAAAAGAGCCTCAATGCTTCTAGAAAAGATCTCCTTTTATCTTGCCTAATACATTACATTGTGAAATGGCCTGCAACAAGTATTGGGCTACCAATAGAAAAGGCAATCAGAAATGGATTAGCTTGTAATACAAAGGGTTAATGTGCAGACAACAGCGCGAATTTGCTATGGTTTCCCCCTTGGGCGAAGCCCTCGTGATACGGGAAATTGATTTGGGTCTTAATGACAGTCTGTCAAAGCCTCATTTCGCGCCAGCCTCGCCAGTGCGTGACACTAATTTTCCAGTAATATTCCGAGTCGGTAATATTCCGCACTTATTTTGCCCGCACAGAAATTCCTTCAGCAGTCGGACAAGGATCAAAGCGGCAACGTGGGATTTGCCGAGTTCCTGCTGTACGTGCGGGAGCACGAGAAGAACCTGGTGCTGCAGTTCTCGCATCTAGACAAAAACCGTGATGGTGAGTTTAAGCAGGGGATATTTATTAGTGACCAATTAAGAAATATTCAATTATTTACAGGCAAAGTGGACTTGGAGGAACTGATTTCCGCTTTCAAGGACCTGGGCCTGGAGATTGACTTGGACGAGGCTAGGAATCTTCTGACCAGGTGAGAATTAGGTGCAATAAGTTTCTCTAGAAGGGTCTAACGTCGATTAAACTCTTTTTTCAGAATGGATAAGGACGGCAGCCTGAACATTAGCTTTAACGAGTGGCGCGACTTTATGCTCCTGGCGCCCTCAACGGACATCCACGATTTGATTAAATTTTGGCGGCACTCTACTGTAAGTACCAGAAGCTGCTAAAGCCAATGTAGGAATAGGACTTAGTGCAAGTTATTGAGTTTTAAAAGCAGATCTGATTTAGCTTTTGCCGTCTGCCGCGTTCGTTTTTACCTAGAGTCGTCTTGTTCCTGTTTTGTAGCTGTTTAACGTTCTCGTATTTTTTAACTAATTGCCAAACTTCTCCCCTCTTATCCTCGTCCATAACCAAACAAAAACGAAATCAAAAACAAAAACACCACACTCCACATACGATCTATACTGTCGAATGTAGTACCTACACCCACACTACTCCTGACTAACTGAGGAAGATCTGAAGGTACATATCCGTCAAGTTACATATTACGATTACCATTAATATTGCTGTAGTCCCTCACGTAGTGGCAGGGCACTCTCGAAAAAATAAACACACAAACGTACAAACGCCCGGACACCGTGTCGAACACACCCATCCCACCCACCTAGAAAGGCTTTATCATCCCAGTTCCATTTGCTATCCGCTAATCAGCCGCATATAGTGTATTGCCTGCATGTATATCATTTTCGTTGTTGTGGTTATCTCTCTTTGTCAGAGAGAGAAATTAAGCACCTAAGAGTGAAAGCTTTCCTCGCTCTCTTAGTCATTCTCTTAGTCGGGGCCCTGACGTAAACGTTAAGCGTATTTCATCAGACAGTTTAAAGTATCACTTTATGGGAAGTCCGCTGTTTGATATCATTCCGGCCCTCTTATCGGGATAATTTCCAGTGTCATAAAGTCCCAGCATCTCTCGTTGCACTGAGAGAAAAAAGTAGGATGAGACAGAACATGATAAGCCAGAATTTGAGGAGCAGTGGCGTCCAAAGCTCTAGGAAAAATATGAACAGGATGCAAAAGAGCCAAACTATCACATTGTAATTTTAGAGACAATTCTAGCTAAATAGCCGTGTTACTATTATTAAAAATTTTTGTTATACAGTAGAATCCGGTTATAACGACTCCAGTTATAGCGTTTGTCCGGTTATTGCGATGAAAATTCGATGGTTTAATTGGTTCCCATACAAAGTACTACCGGTTAGTGCGTCTACCGGTTATAATGACGTAAAATCGTCGGTCCCTTGAAAGTCGCTATAACCGGATTCTACTGTAATTATCTAATTTAAAGTTTTAGTTGCCACCTTTTCAATATTCAAACTTAATGTTAAATTCGTTGGGGGAACGATTGCTGTATAAAATCATTTTCTATGAAAAGAAATGTATATCCAATCAAGAAAAAAAGAACTTTAAATATGAAAATCAGACAAAAAAGGTCATTATTTAAGCATTTTATAAAAAAGAAATACTTTTAAAACTTGTAAAATACCAACACTTTCTTAGAATTTTCTTATAACCCTTATATTTAAATAGTTAGCATTCAGATTTATTTGGTTAGATTTCTTTCTGTGTGCCGCCGTGGCAGGTGACGATGCCATCGAGCATGCTTTGTTGTCTGCGTAATCATTTTGTTTACTTTTATCATCTTTTGCTCTGTCACTGTTAATTTTAACAATTTATATCAATTTCATGTAACTGGAAAATCACATAAAATGAATGCCACTGTGTATATACATACTATATTTCGAGGAATCCCTCGCAGCAACTGGAACAACTTTTTAGAATTTGTGATTATCAGTTGTAGTCTTGGGGCTTTCATTTTTTTTTGTTTGCTGCTTTATTTTCTGCCGTCTGCCTGCAGAGTTGAAATCTTAAGGTCAACCGGCTCCAGGGGGATTGTTGCCAAGCCAAGATTTTTTTATAGCGAGCTCTGTCGGGAGCCGGTTCATTGCCATTGACGTACATTTAAGTGGCTGGCAACCAGAAAGGCAGGTACCGTTCCTTCGTCGCGTTATTTTTAGCCATCTTGCAAGGATACAGGTCCGGAATGAGCCACCTTATTGCATTAACCTAATGAACGCGGCAGTCCAAGACGTCCGAAGCCTGCGCACTAACTGGGCTTTAATTAAGTTGCCGCTATAATTAAGTTGCCTCCAATACGATGATTGATTCGTCTAGAGAACGCATTTACGCGCCGATAAGACCTAGAACACTTGCTTTGCTTGTTGGTTGTTTGCAAAAAATATTTACGCGAAATACGCGCCCTGCAATCACTCTTGGCCAAAGTCCGCCGTCTAGAAGTTGTAACTGTTGCGACACTTTTCGAGAAGCAGTCATAATAGAACTCGGGATTGATTTCTGCTTAATGTTACTCGAAAGTAAACATTCCAGTTAAATATTGTATAAGCCCCGTTGTGCAAACCCTAATGGAGACACTCAAGTCGGGACTTAGACAACTACAATTGTTATAAAGGCGGATTGATGATGCTTAACTGGCTGTCGTGTGATTATATAATCCAAGTGTTTCGGTTTCGGGGAATTGTTGTTTATCACTGACATTTCGGTTTTGTCAAGTGGCAATTTAATGCCGAAGGGGGCTCGTTAAGAAGGCAATTGAATGGATCCCGGTGCAACTTACCAGCTAACCACATGCATTTATTGGGTATCATAAATTAATTCCAGCTTGTTAAGGTATCGCTCATCTCTCACGGCAGGGGCCTGCCCCTAGAAATGGGTGTGTCTGTCTGTCTGCGGTTATCCCTAGGGCTTTTTGTCGCTTATCTCGGTGTGTGGTCAGAGCTCAGTTTCCAGTGACTAGCTTGTTGTTCCAAATGAATTCTTTGATAACACTGTGCCATTTCTATTTTTCTAATTTTTATTTGAAATTTTGGAATGTGTTTTCTGTTGGCGACACGCGCGAAATCTCTCGTTCGGACTTATTTACACACGTGTGACGTTTGCTTGGTAATCGTGGTAATGTGGGGGAAAAGTTTCCACCGGTTGTAAACACAATAAAGATCACCGCTGGCTGAGAGAGCGTCATCCAGGCGAGTAGCTAATAAAGTCACACGCCCGTCATGTGGCTCGCTAGCTGGGTGCCAGACCCTTGAGATGGTGCGAAATCGGTGCGATCCGGTTTGGCATGCGAAATGTCGCTCTGTGATAAAGATTCGAAACGTGTAAACAATAACAGCCAAATAAATGCCAAAAGTGTCTGGCCCATTGACTGAAGTTATCATTTATTAGCTAGTTTTGTTACCTGCTATTTACTGGATAAAAAGGGTGTATCGGGATTTAGTTAGAAAATTCTTTTCGATTCTTTTAATATGAAATACGTGGTCATATTTACAGAGGAAAAATTCCACCAAACACAAGAATTTTATAAACATTACATTTATCTGCCTCTATGTGTTATGCATTCCCCTGAATACTCACTTGGTAATTACAAGAAGCAAAAAACGTTTCTTCAGGCAATGTTTTCCTATACATTTTTAAAAATTGAACAAAATTCCTCAGAAAAATGGTATAGTTTGTTATTTAAAACATTTTGGCTCCCTTGGCTCACATATATTGCTGAAATAACAGATATTAAACCCGTACAGGGTACTATTCCTTCGACCCTTTGTAGCCAGACGTTCCTATTGTTATTATTTCGGGGGATGTCACAAAAGTTGAAGGGCATGGGCATATGAAAGGCTTTGGGGGAATGCGTGTCAGAAAATGCCCAAGCAATGGTGATGGCTAATTGGGAAGAAGCCGATTCTGGGTGACGGTGGGGGGATAGTTTCTTGGGTAGGGGTTGTTCAGAGGCCGACACGCGCGGGCCCACCAAGAGGGAGAAGGAGGCGGAAAAGGGGCCAGGGAGGTATGCTATAGTGCTATATACAGAGATAGAGGAGAGAGGGAGAGCGAAAGGCACAGTGGGTGCACTTTGCTCGCGACGCGATATCACGAAGCTTCGGCCTCGGCGATCGGAGGCAAAGCTCTGGGCTCTCAGCTCTCGACTCGGCCGCCTCGCTGGCCGGATTCAGTCTTCTGTCAGCTGGCTCCCGCGTTGGTTGTGCGCGCGTCGTAACCCCCTTAGGCCCCCGAATAAAAGCGCCTCCTCCACACTGGAGCGTAGTTATATAATTGAGCCCGAGCGCCGTTCTCTTTCGCGACAAGTGTAAACACAATTGCAATCAAGCGAATCGGCCAAAGTCTAGCCGCGTTTAAAGGCCACACACAGCATCGAGAGCGCAGACAACCAACAAATCAAACATTTAAAAAGAAGGAAAATATACTGAAAAGCCAAAGCGAGCCGCAGCACACATATTTTGTAACGGCTTCGAGTGAAAGTTTGCAATTGTTTCCCCGAACCAACGGACAGTGAAAGCCACATTCCGGCGCCAAAATTAGCGGAAACGGAAGACATAGTTTGAAATCGGAAGAAGTGCGTCAGTGCAATCAGGACAAGATGCTGCGGAATAGCACCTATCAGTACAATCTGCCAGTCGATTACCACAACATCCAGCAGATGGCAGTCGCTGGCGACATGATGGAGGATTTCGTGATCATATTCCGTGATATGATGGGACGGGTAGGTTTCATGCTGACAAGCCTCTGGCTAGCCTCTTTATGGCTCCTTTAGGGAGGTTCAGGAACCCGTCCATACAGCTTAGGGTGCAGCGGATGCTGACTCATTGGCCAATTATTAGCGCTGGGCTTATCTTATCGTCTGCGGTTTTACCTGGAACTTGTTCAATGGGGATCTCCATGGGGGCAGGGCACATTGTTTCAAGTGATTAAGACCCAATAACACAGAAAAACCAATATTATTTAGCCTTAACTGGAAAGGTGTATTGTTCTCGAAAAAATAAATAGTTTTTTAAAAAGATTTTAGATAATGAAAAGCAAATGAGATAAAGGAACACAATTCTTTCAACTTCCCTGATCTCTTTTCTGTCTATAAAGTCTATAAATACGCTTTGAAATGGCAGCGATTGAAATTCCATTCCGCTTTTTGTACTTCGCAGCTGTTGCAATTGTGCTCGCGCTGCACTTGTACTTACACAATATTTCATTATGTGCGCCTTCGTCGCGGTTTGGTTTTTCGATTTTAAAGTTGCCCCATGAACACAGCATTAAAAAGTCGCCTAGCAACAGCGGCGGCGGGCTAAAACGAGCTCCGACGGGTGACGTGCTGATAGGGAACCGGTCCGCGTCCTCACCGCACTCGGTCTTTGGCTCGGTGATCGCCGAAGACGACATACTTAGCTCGCACTTCACACACACATACACACTGAGGAAATGGCCTAAGATTCGCGCTACGCGTGGCTCTCGCGCACATTGTGCTCTCTGACCTGCTCTCTCTCTTAGTCTTGTAGTTCCGTTGCTCTCCCAGCTAGTGGTTGCCAAGCGTCACGTTTGTTGCTCTTGGCCAACACTGCGTATGTGTGTTACGGCGTCAGAGTGTAACAAGTATACGCACTGAGTCAGCACCCTCCTCTGTGACCCCTCCGCAGTGGCCCTCCCTCGCTTAGGCCACTTGGTCAAGCCCCCACAATTGCTGTGACGTCAACAGTTTTCCCCTCTCTCTCTCTTGCTCTCTTTATAAACTTGTTGATATTTACATTACACTGCTGTGCTGTTTACTCGAAACTCGCTGACGTCGTTGTATGCTGGGGATTTAACCCCCGTCAAGATCGCGGCAGCACATTCTGCTGGTGATGAGTCAAGTTCATCGGTCGGTCGGTGATCCACACCCAGCTTCATATGCATATAGATATGTAGATATGTATCTTGGAAACCCCCTAGATCTGGTGTAACTCCCTTGGCCCCGATTGCCTTCACATCTCGTTTGCTTGATTGACCATTCAAGCGCGTTCGCCTTGAAGTTGGTATGGTGTTAGCCGAGGCAAGTATGTGCCCATGATAATAAGTATAAGTATAAGTCATTCATGGTTCGGTAGACCCCGCCACGGAAAACCCTAATCGTTTGTTAACCTGCTTTTATTTTCGGTCGGACGGAGGGATCCTTTCACGGCCATTTCCACGTTGGTGCGCCAAAATTCACGGCTAATCTATAAATAAATATAAAATAAATAGAATGAGAAAAGCTCTTTTTCGCAGTCATGTGACTGTAGAGAGATATATACTTTTATATATACAGTAATTCGGAAATGATAAATTCCATGGGAAATGACGTTGCACTTGCCGGCGGCCAATTTACATTCCGTGAAAAATTTCCATCGCTCTTTTTTGCGTCGGATTAATATTCCATTTTGTTAATTGACCAAACTAATTCCCACAAGTCGATGAATGGGCCGCCATGTGATTGCTAATCGCTAATTACGAGTGCAAACTGAGGTTTGAGCCCAGCTTAAAGTTGCTAAGTACACTGAAACCATTCAGGGAACGTGACCCCGCCTGCCGATCAGAGGTTAAAGTCTCACATTCCGCGACAAGAGACAGAGAGAGAGAGTCGCCGAAAAATTGTCACCGTGCGAATGTGACAAACACGCAAAATGATTTGGCACATCGCAAGAGCGGATGTGTTTACCGGGGCTTACTGGATATTTCTTGCTCCGCTGAATAGAGATAAACAAATCGTTTAACTACTTTTACCTTGGCAGGGGGTGTGGGAAAGTGTAATAACCTTTTCAGAACCTGGGTGGGATTTCTTTAAAACTCTCCTACGGCCAATCGCTGGGATTCAGTTCAGTTTTTGCTCGCGCGAAAGCTTTAGACATCACAAGACCTGATAATTGTTATCAATTTCCAGACAGCTTTCGGACTATCAGCGGCCGTAATTCGATTTAAATCGTCCAGCGAAAGCCCAAAGCTGGGCAATTCATCAAAATAATTAATATTTCGCTTGGCTGCGAGATCTGCTGCCAAATTGCACAACCAACTGCTGGGAGAGACGCGAGGCGAGCCAATTATTTTCGGGGTTGGGTTGATGAGGACACGTCCGTAGAGAGAAAAAGAAAACAGCAATCGCGAAAATTAAGTATATAGCGGTATACAGCGGCACGAACCTGAGATATATATGTACATATGTGTGCTTATTTAGTTGCATGAGCAGGGAAACTAAGGTGTATGATATAACCTTTGTTTACGGCTGTCGCACATCGCCTTTTTCTTGCGCCCGCTTCCGCAATTCTCGTGCGGATTGGCGGGCGGCTTGTGTGGGTCTATCACATCATTCTTGTGTGTCTGGTGCATCTTTTTTTATTTTAGTATTACAGCACCGACTGCAGTTGCGTGGCGTGGCGCTTATTCTGGGGAGAGAGGAGAGTCCAATCATGGCGCCAAAGGTTCTAAGTCATTGGGAAAGGGAAAGGCACATTCTGTTCAATAGTTTTCCCCTTTCACCTAGAATAATGAATGCAATTCAAGGTTAATCATATTCCACAAATATTCCCCTGTAGTCTCCTCATTCCATTTAATTAGCTTAGCGTAATTAGCAAAGATGTGGATATAACCCAACGCAATCCAACTTATTTCCTAACCATTCGCTCTTTTCATCCTTGCAGTACCTCGACATTGGCGAGGATATGAATGTACCTGATGACTTCACACAGAAAGAGATGCAGACGGGCCTCTGGTGGCGACACTTGGTGGCCGGTGGCATAGCCGGTGCTGTCTCCCGAACGTGTACGGCCCCGCTGGACAGAATCAAAGTGTACTTGCAGGTGAGCATCCAGAGAACGAATAACCCTTCCTTAGAACTTTCCCTAAAATAGCTTTACCAACCTTATAGGTACAAACGCAAAGAATGGGAATCTCAGAGTGTATGCAGATCATGCTCAAGGAGGGCGGTTCGCAGAGCATGTGGCGTGGCAATGGCATCAACATATTGAAGATTGCCCCCGAAACAGCACTGAAGTTTGCCGCCTACGAGCAAATGAAGCGTCTGATCCGCGGCGATGACGCCAGCCGACAGATGAGCATCGTGGAGCGTTTCTACGCTGGCGCTGCGGCAGGTGGCATTTCCCAGACCATCATCTATCCCATGGAAGTATTAAAGACGCGCCTGGCGCTGCGGAAGACGGGACAGTATGCCGGCATTGCCGATGCCGCTGCCAAAATCTACAAGCACGAAGGAGCGCGGAGCTTCTATCGTGGATACGTGCCGAACATACTGGGTATCCTGCCCTATGCCGGCATTGATCTGGCTGTGTACGAGACCCTGAAGCGGAGGTATATTGCCAGTCACGACAACAACGAGCAGCCCAGCTTCTTGGTGCTCCTGGCATGCGGCAGTACATCGAGTGCGCTTGGGCAGCTCTGCTCCTACCCGCTGGCGCTGGTGCGCACTCGGCTACAGGCACAAGGTGAGCATTGAATACAGTTTTATAGTTGCTTAGATAACTTGAATAATGCTTACATAGTTATATTTCTGATATATTTAAAGCAACTTATTACTGAGATTGTTTTCTTCAAATTCTTATAATTAATTTCATGCCTTTGCCTTTTGCAGCCGCCGAAACGATTGCCAATCAAAAGCGGAAGACGCAGATTCCCCTGAAGAGCAGCGACGCGCACAGCGGCGAGGAGACGATGACGGGCCTGTTCCGCAAGATTGTGCGACAGGAGGGTCTGACGGGCCTGTATCGCGGCATCACGCCCAACTTCCTCAAGGTGCTGCCGGCGGTGTCCATCAGCTACGTGGTCTACGAGTACTCGAGTCGTGCGCTGGGCATCAAGATGTCGTGAGATGTCTGCTGCTTTCCCAAATCTCGATCCGATCAGGTTAACACGGCTCGGCCCAGAGAGCCATTCGCGCCGGCCGGTGCAGCCCCGCTCTGCAGGGCGGATCGGGCTGCCGCCGGCGATGCAAGTGGCGCGCTGGTGCCGTGGCTGTCGCTGTGCTCCTCCTCCATTTTGTATAGTAGTAGTGGTAGACTAAATCGGGCGGCGCCACCTGCCACTCTCTCCGCTCTCTCTGCCGCAACGAGACAGACTCGTGCAGCTACTTTCCTTAAGTGTAAAGAGAAGACAACGGGCCTCTTCCATGTTCTGGGTTAATCCTTTTTTAATTTATAGTTAAATTAGTTTGGTTATTTTCTTAAAATACAAAATAAGTGATACTACGGCTAATTTATTTGTAAATGCGAGAAAATGTTATGGAAGGCGCCAGCAGGAGTCCCCCTCAACACATTTCTTAGGCTATCCGGCGACCTAACTCATAAGTGCTAATTTATTTACATTTGTACGTAGGCCACGTGGCCAGTAAACTGCTCGCAGTGCTAAACACACATACCAAAAACGGCGGAACGGGCTCCTAGTCTGTCCCATCCGACGGCTTTCGAAGGCAGAAATCAGAATTCAGAAATCAGAGTGAGCGAAAGGCGAAAGGGAAATCAGAGATCAGCAAATTCGGCAGCGTTTTAAGCTTGTGTGCACACAAAAGACATTAAACACGACGATGTACTCGTTTCTGCATAGATTAATGGATTACACAAAATAATGAGAAACACTTAACGTTTACAATGTGATGATAATAGTTAATAATATACACATTATACATATATACCTACTATAATACCGACTTGTACGCTTCGGAGCTGTCGGCGGCGAGGCTGAAATTTTGTAGCATTTTATTTGTTAAGTTTAGTAACACTTTCTCCTAGATCGTATCGCAACGCAAAAAGAAAGCCAACGAGATTAATTGTGACTAAAGCTAACAAACAAAACATGAAGAAACGAGCGAGAAGCATCCTCCACACACACCATGTAATTTATTTAACATATTTATCATGAGAATCTAAAACCGACCAGTCCTAAGTTCAATCCTATTTTATACATTGTAATAATTCTGAATTTAAAAGTATGTATGTATCATTTGTACCCTACTCTTAATTAGCCAATTGAATTTTTGTACGTCTAGTGGAAATACTGACTATTTAAATATGATTTTTCATTATCCTAAACTATGTACCGCATTTTATACGCAGTCTATCATTAGAATCATTTTTTACCTATTTAAATGAAGTTGATCACTGAAAATCACGCAACCATTTTTCGAGCAAATAAATACAACAATTAAACTGAACTCTAAACACAAAATATTGGTTTATAATTTCCCTTAGTTTTATGTTTCTCATTTCCACAGGATCCCACATCGGAATATAAACTCCATTTGATTGGTTTGTTAAGTTCGAAGCTTTTTCCCAGAAGAGAAGCATCTCTACAAAGTCTATCTAGTCCATGAGAAATATATTTATAAATTTAAATTTAAAGTTAAACTAAATATAAACTTTAAAACTTGAATATGTATACTTAAATATTTAACTATGAATATATAACTATGAAAATACTCGGATATACATATTGTTATATTTTTGTACGTTTAGCTAATTTTTAAATAAATTATTTAATGTGATTTTTAAGGCCGATTCCAGTTACAAATAAAATTTAATATTAGAACTGATGGCTTGCATTTTAAGTGGAGAAAATAAATTACAATTGACTCAAGGAACACATTCTAGCTTTTAATTATCCTGAAAGAGAAAACGAAAGAAATATTTTCAAAAAACAGGAGCAAACATATCGAAAGTGAACACCGATGACTGTTGGTACTAGTTCAAGATTCCGGCGCGAGTATTTATATTGCGGCGAACTGAACCATCCGGTGGCTATTTTTGGAGGACCGTCGTCCACCGCCAGCTGTTTTCAATACTCTTCGACGCAGTGGTGATCGGAAAACGCGGACGGACTTGACTTTTTCAGAATATTGAATTGGATTTTACATAATTGGCGCAGGACAAAATGGAGTTCGACGCCTACCACCAGATCTGCTCGACGCAGACCGTCCAGTCGGAGAAGAAGGGCTTCTTCAACGAGTTCTGTGTGGATGTGCGCGAGGCATGTGGCGACAAGTGGCTGCGCAACTACTTCGGCAAGCTCAAGTCCAATGCAGCCCGAGTGCTGTCCATCTTCAGCGACCGCGAGGTGTGCGATCCGGTGCTGGGTGTTCTAGAGCATGTCCAGCCGGTCTTCAAGCAGAAGGACGCACTTTTCTCCGCCCAGCGACGCGCCCAGGCGGATAAGTTCTATCTGATGAGTGGCGGTGAGGCGGAGGAGAGCAGCAGGGAGCTGCTGCAGCAGGCGCTGCTCGCTGCCAATCTGGCCGTAATGCGGGCCCCGGACCGGAATGCAGATCCCACCATCGATGATGGACTCACCCTGGCATTGGCCTACAGAACTAGAGCCTCCATTCTCATCCGGCTGGGCGAAGGCGAGGCTGCCCTCAGTGACCTAAAGTTGGCCACAAATTTCGGATTGGAGCTGAAGACCAGTGTGGACTACTACTGCAAGATGGCCAAAGCGTATGCTGGTGGGTTACTGGGGAATATAAAATGGGAACAGAAACTAAATTAAATTGTTTCAGTCATGGGAGAATCAGCCCGGGCAGAGATCTCGCTCAAGATCGCCGAGAAGATGGCTGGCGCTGATCCTAATCACATCGCCCTATGTCGCAAGGAAATTGCTGCCGTAAAGCCGGTGTCCAAAGAAAACCACACAGGACAGGTACCCGAATTGACCCACGGAGAGAATCCAGAGCTGAGTGGAGCAGCCAAGATGGTTAAGCTAGTGGAAACAAAGGAAAAGGGTCGCTTCGTGGTGGCTGCCGAGGGTCTGACAACGGGCGATGTGGTGCTCTGTGAGGAGCCAGTGGCCGCCTGCCTAATACCAAATTTCTTTGGCACAAACTGTCATCACTGCTTCAAGAGGTAAGTAATGTGGACCTGGATTCCCAGGATAAAGGATTAATTCGACTATTACAGGCTGCACACGCCGGTGTCCTGTCTTCACTGCTCGGGAGTCGCCTTCTGCTCTGCGCAGTGCATGGGAGAGGCCTGCTCCAGCTACCACCGCTTTGAGTGCGAGTTTATGGATCTCCTGATTGGCTCCGGCATGTCCATCCTATGCTTCATAGCACTGCGCGTCTTCACCCAAGCGCCCAACCTTGAGGAGGGTCTGGCCACGGCCAATCTGCTGTTCGAACACTTATGCGCCCACGAGGACGAGCGCCAGCCGGAGGATTACCTTCAGCGTTCCCTAATGGCCGGGTTCCTGATGCGCATCTTGCAGAAGGCCCTGTACTTTGGTCGTCGTAAGACGGAGGGCGTTAATCCCACGGCCGTGGAGCTGCAGGTGGCCACCGCTCTGTTAGGTCTGCTCCAGGTGCTCCAATACAACGCCCATCAGATATATCAGACCCAGGTGACCGAGGAGCACCGCTTCGATGGCAGCAGGACGGTGTTTGTGGCCGCTGGACTGTATGGCACCGGATCCTACTTTAATCACGAGTGCTGGCCCAGGTAGGTTTCGCTTTTCACAGTCTAAATCTATATTGTAATATTTCGAAGGAATATTACTCATCCGCAGTGTGAACCCATTTTTAATTTAATCTTAATTTAAACCTTATTCAACCCCCGGCTTCAGTGTTGCTAGTCACTTCGTGGGAAAGAAGCTTATTCTAACGGCCACCAAGCCGCATCGACCCAACGAAGTGGTTGCGGTTAACTACGGTCCCATATTCATTCAAATGAATCTTAAGGAGCGCCAGCGATCTTTGCGAGGTCGCTACTCGTTCAGCTGCAGTTGCATGGCCTGTCAGGAGAACTGGCCCCTGCTCCAGAAACTGGACAAGCAAGTTCGCTTTTGGTGAGTACTTTTATATGAAAAAGAAAGCCAGAATAAGTTTTAATATTTCTTTAACATTTCCCAGGTGCACTTCGGCTAACTGCGTTAACTTGCTGAAGTTCCCCAAGGACTTGGCAAAAGACGTGCGCTGTCCGCGCTGCCGCAAGAATATATCCCTCAAGGAGAGTGTCGTCAGGTTAATTAAGACCGAGGAACTGTATCGGGAGGCCGCCCGGGCCATGGAGGCCCAGAAAACTTCAGAGGCCATTGAGCTCTTCAAGGAGGGCATCGAGATGTTCTTCCAGGTGGCTGCTCTTCCCCACAAGGACACTCTCGTGGCGCAGCAGTCGCTCCAGAAATGCCTTGCCGACACAGGCACCACCTTTAAGAAGTAGGGTCTTTCCCGGAATTCGGGCTTAGCAAATAATCTGTCATGCATGTATTATTACATCGTTTTTTCTACTTGAACACGAATTAATCAATGAAATTTAAATATTTAAATAAATTAAAATTTTCAAGACAAGCAAAACAAGGTAAATGTAATATTTTATTTCTTAAAAAATTATTATTTTTAAATTGAGTTACACTATTGTGTCAGTTAATAACATTAATTAAGGGTTACAAAATTAAATAACTGCCAAAATAATCGTAAATAAACATTTTAAATCATAAATCGTAAACATTTCCAAATGTTGATCGGCTCTTTTGGGGGCAATGATTGACCGGATATATTTTAAACAACCTACATGTTTATCTTTTGATGATTCTTTTTAAATTAATAAGTGTCCCTAAGGTTTTGGCATGCGTCCTTTCCAACTCCTAGCCAACCCATTTTTGCACTTACCGATCGGTGCTATCAACTCGAAAGGAGGAAAGGTAACTTAGTGTCCTCAACTGCGGGTAAGTCCGAAGCAAGACTATTATTCTATATCCTAAATCGGTGATCGGTAAGCGCACTGATCCGCTGCGTGACAAATTTATGAACTGGATACCGCGCTTTTATTTAAAAAATGTTGTGGTATTTTTACCGCGAAAAACTACCGAAACATTACTTTCTTTGGTATTATTAGCTTAAGGGCGAGTGGTCACACAGCTGTACCGACTCTCATTTGTTTTGAAAATATCTTATGTTTTGCTGGCGAAAATGTTTAAAAAACTAAAGCCCGGCGAAAGTGAGGAGGATATCCTGCGGATGTCTGCCGAGTTCATTGCCGAAAGAGCAAAGAATCCTGGCTTCCAACCGGCAGCGGCTTTTGTACGTGCAGACAGAGGTAAGAACTCCTTGTTTTTAACACACACATTAAGTTTATTTAATATTTACCCATCTTGTAGCCCCTAAAAAATCAATGTTTGCACAGAGGCGAGAGCAGGCGAAGCTTGGACGTATTACTTCGGTTCCAGAGAGAAAGGAGGACGAGATTACTCTGCCAGCCGAAGAAGAAAAAGTAAAGGCAACAAGTGTCCCACCAGAGGTTGCCGGAACGCATGTCGCCAAGATATTAATGGATGAAATTCAGGAGAACATTTTGGGCGATGTAAAGGGTAATAAGATAAATGCCAGTTCAATGAAAAATGTCCTGGGCGACATTGTGGAGAGGCCTACTCTCCAGGAAACCAAACGGGTGAGTAAATCGTAGTCAAAACGTGAACCTTATGTTTCATTCCTAATTATTGTAATTTTAGGCCGCTCCGAGCAAGCCCCGCAGCATATTTGGCCGCCAAATATTAGAGGCAAGCTCTCAAGCTACAGAAGTTACAAAGTCCAAGACAGATTCTCCAGGAATAGATAGAAGTTCCTTGCTAAAAGACTCAAAAATGGCACAGGAAATACATGAGGAAAACCTAAATGTAATCAACCAAATGAGCGAACAGGATATTCTGGCTGAGCGGGAAAGGTTATTGGCTTCGTTAGGTAAGACTCTTACGAATCTTAAAAGGTTTTATTGTTCTACATGAATTTAAATTACTTTACAGATCCCTCTCTGATTACCTTGCTGACCAAGAAACGCCAAACTAAGAATAAACCAGTTGATAATAAGAGAACTCCGGTGCTCATTGAGGCGCCTGCACAGCCACCGAAGGCCACCACACAGTCATCCTGCGAAGCAGTTTCCTCGCTTCCCGACTCAAGTCCGGCTCTGGAGCTTCTTCAACGGAGTGATGAGGGTAATTGGGTTAATTTCAATCTAGTGGAAGAGCACAAGTTAGCCTGGATGCGGGATATTCCGGCGAAGATGCGGGAATTGAAGCCGGGACAGCAGTTCGACGCACGCTTCGATTGGAAGGGCGTCCTCCTGCCGCACACTCTCAAGGACGGGGATTCAACGGGTTTACTGGACGAGCGGGAGCTGTATTTGCATGGCGAGGAAGCCGATAGGCCTGGGTATACGCTTCAGGAACTCTTTCGCTTGGCAAGGTGGGTGTTACAGGCTCTATAAGATTAAATGCTGAATCTAATTAGGTTCTTCGAAGGTCTACGGTGTTGCAGCAAAGGATATCGGCCTTTGGAGCAGTGGCGGGGATCTTTAGCATTTACAATCAGGGATTCTATGACCAAGTTCTGACTCTGCCCATATCAAAAATATTCTTTTTGCTGCGCTTTGGCCTGGACGACAATGCACCCGCTCAACTCGAGGTTGTGAGCCGTTCCCTGGCAAATCTATTCTATAATGAGACGGACGAGATATTACTTGATCATGTCCATGATAACGCTTACTGCCATTGGCAGCCCACGCTCCAGGTCTTGGGAAATGTCGGCGACGGTAGAGCCGGCGATTCGGATCCCGATTCCATTGCCTTCTTGCAGCGCTACATGAAGCTACTAACCACCAGCCAGAGTGTGCGTGCCGAGTTGGATGAAGATGAGTCCGAGAGCCGTATGTCCATGGATGACTTCCAGCTTGCCGAGACCGATCTCATGGATTGCCTGCTTCGAACAAATATACTGCAAACGATTAGGTGGGCCTTACACTTTCCTTATCACTTGCAAACATATTTTAAATAGGTTTCTTCCTATAGATTTATCTTGGACTCGGTGAAGCCAGACAACAGCACCGTAGAGTCCTGCCTGAAGCTGCTTATAAGAATCGCACGAACCAACATCAAGGTGGCCCGTCAGTTGGCAGATGAAAGCTATCTCCTGGAAGTACTCTTTACCAATTTTCTACCTCCATCGCTGGGGAACAACAATCAGTTTTATGGACAGCCCCAAGCTCTCTTCCTAAAACTCATCCGAGTGCTGACCTGCCAACATCTAGACATCGCCAAGATTCTGTCTAAGGGAGTCCTAATTGCAAGGTTACAACAATACTTGTTTCTCCAAGACAATAAGGTTTGTACTGGATGGATTTATTAAGCTCTCAAGTAAGTCTGAATCTGAATCTCTTTGGCAGGGCCCGATGGTGCGTGTTCAGATCGAGGCATTGCGACTACTGCGCTGTCTGCTTATCCTGGGAATTGTGAATCGAGATGTCTTCAGGTGAGAGAGGACGCTCTATCCAAGCAACACTATCACTTCATTCCATATAAACCGACCATTGACGTCGATATAGCACTTGACAGTTTCGTAAGCGGTCTCACAGCCATCCTTTCCCTCTGTTAAAAGAGTAAAAATATGAGTCAGAAATTGATAAATCAGGCACAGAGTTGGAACAGCTGAAATGTCTAATTTGCTAATTCTTTTTGTAAGCAAATAATCAGCAAATTCTGTTGAAACCTACGTACTCTTCGTGCCGCAGGAGTGGACAAGTCCGTTGATCGTGTCGTGTATTTCCTCTGGCAGGACCTCCTTCAGCGATTCCAAGTGCATAACGTTCTGGGTGTCAATCTATGGGAATTCAAGGTCACAGATTTCAAGAGATAACGATGGATGATGAAAGGCTACCAACCAGTCCAAACATGTCAAACATGCAGTGTAAAAAGCAGTTCAAGGGTGCGTCATAGGGCAGCATCTTATCCCTTATCGACTGCTCCATCATTTCTTTTATTGCACAAAATTAAATGTTGGTTATTTTAAAGTTAATTTATAAGAGTGTCACTTACCTACTGAGACACCCGTTTGATTAACGCATCGCAAGCGAATTTTCTTTACTTGCTTTAAGATCATCGGGTTGATCTCTAGCTATAGAGAGGACACACGTTAACTCTTTGCGCAGCTACTGATTTCTTTGTAGGTACTCACTGCTTGGTTTGAAGGAATAGAGTCCGTGAGGACGAGCAGTATTAGAAGTAGGCCCAACTTCAAGGACGGCATGGTGAATCCGGCTTTGAAATTTGCGAAAATCTAACTGTGCTGGGGTGTGGAGTACAGCTCATTTATATAGCCTTACACGACACTTGATGAGGTGTAATAACTATCATTGGCGGACTCATTTTCAGACAGTTTCTGCCCGCACTTCGCCAGCTGTTGGACTGGCACTGCAATCACTGCGCATTTGGCGATGTGGGCGGTACGGCGCTGGTTCGCCAACACGCAGCCGCCCTATTGGCCGCCCTGGTGGCCAGCGGCGAGAGCGGAGCGTGCGACCTGGAGGGGCAGAAGCTGCTTGTGGAGTCGTTGAACAACTGCTGCTGCAGCTGGCTGCATGCGGCGACGGGCATGGACAGGATCAAGGATGTGAGTAGTCAACAAAACAGATCTTAATACCTTAACTTTTGCCTAAAAAAAATACAAAAACTCCCTTGAAATCCTTCCTCTTTCAGTTTAGTCAAATGACACTTCTGAGTGCCGCCTTGTATGCAGTGTCCTGGTTTTCGCGGAATGGCTTCCTGGGACCTAGCAGCTTTCAGCCATTTTTGCGCACCATTTTGCCAAAATTCGTGCAGTCAATAGGCTTCATTGCAAGCGTTCAAGATTTGGCGTGAGTTGAGCATGGGGCGGTGCCACCACTGCCCATTAAATCACACTATTAATTGCTATTTTCCCCAGTAAGGGCTCCGTAATTCTGAGACGCCCCATAGATCGACGCCACGCTCACGCGGCGTTGCCCAATGTGGGCGCAGTGCTGATGCACGACTACGGGCCGCAGCTGATTCTCAGTGAGACGTATCCGGTGCATCTATTGAGTAACCTCTGGGCCTTGCTCGCTGCCGTGTCGCTGGAGAGCAGCGAGAAGCGTCCATTGTTCGACGCACTTATGCAACCGGCGGTGTTGGAGCCACTAGCGGAGTATTTGCGGCAGCTCAGCTCGCAGCTCAATCGCATCCTGGCCACCAACTTTTTTGCCCGCAGCGAGCTGAGGTTTATCCACCAGCTTCTGACCACCGACGGAATGGAGACATACTTGAAGCGCCCGCAACTGCTGCAGTTGGTCTACAATTATCTATGCTGCCTGTCAACCGCCCATGCCTCGCAAATCAAGAGCACCTTTGAGCGGTTCATCTTCAATGGGGACTATGTGAAATTGGACGAAGCCAGTCTGAAGCTGCTGCAGCAGACCTGTTTGGAAATTGTCTATCCTCACATAATAGCAGTAAGTTCTGGGAGAAGGGTGCACTCGTGGAAATAATGAAGATTTTCTTGATAGAAACATTTTACTTTATAAAAACCTAGCCACATCTTTACCTAAGAAACATTTTCAAGGTACACTTTTATATCAAAGTATATTCACCTTACTCTCACTCTAGGACAACTCGGAGCCATCGCTATCCTTGAGCTACACCCAAACACCCATCCTGCCCGCCGATTGGCCCTTTTTCCAGATGCGGCTTATCCTTAGCAATTACTTGCAAAATGTGCAGCAGAAACCCGCAGCCATATACTCAGGTGAGGAGGCGTACTCTTCAAACTTTTTTGCAATTCTTTGGGGATAAACCATCGTTGTTGTTTTCTTTTTATTTCTGCAAAGAAAACCAGGTGGTCCGCATGACGCTGTCGTTCGTCAGGGAATTGGAACGGGAAGGCCTGCAGGTTGTTAGCCCGCTGGAGAAGCTCATGTATCTGATGATTGCCTTCATGGGCCCCGACTCACAGTTTCTGGAGCCGGATTTGCATGAGCTGCTGCGCGATTACCTAATGGATTTCTACAGGCAAAATGCCGCCCATGACTTCGACTTCGACGCGGAGCTGGTGGATAAAGCTAGGTTCGAGCCACTCTACTATCTGTTTGTAGAGCACTTCGAGGCAGCCAGCTACGGCGACGAGCTCTTCAGCTCCCTGGTTTTGCTTCCCCTGGCTCAGAAGTATGATAACAAGTGGCGGCGCCGCTTGTGGTCCGAGCATGTGCAGGCGGTGCGTTTTCTTAACTGCGATGAGAGTTTGGTGGGTTTGGAATTTAATTTTGTGGAAAATACCTCGAAAATCTAATTTATGTTAATCCCTTCAGCTAATGGGAGGAGTATCTGCCTATCTGGAGCCCGTGGAAGAGGAGCCATCGCTGGTGCAGCTGTACGGCGATGCTTTGGAGCAAAAGCTAGTCCGTCCCGGTAGCATAGCCTTTCGGATAGCTCAGCACCACTTCAACCACTCAAATGCGGTGCATAAGACCAAACTGTTTTGATTATCGTAAACTTAATTGCTGATAGCAATAGAGCTCTTCCAGTGAGTTCGCTAAAAGTGCGATAAAGCTATTTAATTTTGGAGTCCACAGTCTTTTTTGAATGTGACAATATTCTATTTTTAAATACTGACTGATTTGGATTTATCTGTTGAGTATTGATACCTCGGAATTATGAAATAAAGCCTGGGGAAGTTCAGCTACTCGCACTCTCGGTCTTAAGGCGAACCCTAGAAATTAAAGGCGCTGAAGTTTAACTGTGTAAGTAATTGCTTTCTGGAGCAGGTCGTTTGTCATCATTGCAATGCACTTCACCGAGACTGTCCGCGGATGGCCGAGGCAAATAATTAGCTTGGCAGGGCTCCTCTCAACCTTGGTTATGTAACAGTGCGTTTGGAGTAATTACGAGATGCGGCGTATCGTGAAGTGGCGTTGGCAGCCTGTCGAATGCAGAATATTTCGCTATCGGGCTCAATTAATTAACATCATTTGACTTATTGACACATGGGCCACGACGTCTTGCTGCCGTCGGCAGCCGTAAGCTTTGACGGCCTGATAAAATATATGTAATTAAAACGAACACAATTGGAGGGGCCAGTGCTAATTAAATCATTTGATCTAAGTACTCGTGCATGTGTCCATTTTTTGTTATTTTCTTAGGCTCCATACACCCGCACGCTCTTTGCAACTGACTTGTCATGGGGCTTTCGTGTGACACATGGCGTATGCGCAACATAGCGCCACATACAAAGTTCAGACTTGGACATGATTTACGGCGGCGGGAAACTCAACGCCTCGAGGCGCAAAGCGCGAGCTTTATAAATGTTTGAGTGATAATTGCCTTTAAATAGACGATAATTACTTGATAACTCCGAGGTACGAGCGCCGTCGGTAAATATTGGACAAGAACCCATAAATTTAACCACTGCTAATCTGTTAAGTCAACTGAAATTAAAATTCGATCGAAGGGGTGCTATGAATAGGCAGACTTGATTGCCACTTGAGATTTTAAGTTGATTTTAAAAGGGGGTTGGTGGTGCATATATATTTTTATATTTCAATGCTAATTGCATTCTTATCACTGCTTAAAGAACGTACTAATCAGGTATTTGATAAGTATTTCTTGGATCTTTATTGTTTAAGAACTTTTATAATCAAAATATAAAATATATTGAGCAAATTGGTAAGCATATCATAACCTTTAAATACCTCTTGTAACCAACCTGTGATGAACATTTTATTTCCCTTAGTGACGTTTCTGGCCGAAGAAAGTCTGTATGGTGAGGCAACCATATTGTTCGATAAAGCCTCAAGGCCTCATAAAGTTACATTTCCCCACTTACCGGGTTGTAGGCCAAATTCCCAGCTATTTGTATACGTATGCATAGGTATCTGGAGTCGGCTCTTATCGTTGATAAAAACATTCGAAATGCCAGATAGCAAGCTCCCATTTATATTGGAGGCCTCGGTATATGACTCTGCTCCCAGCTAATGAAGTCTATTGGCCTCTATTGGGCGAACATTAAGCCAAATATTTGTATAGCCTGCACTTGACCAAGGAACCGGTTCTGATTTGTTCCTTGTTTAAATATTTTTACCAAGGTGTTTGTATGTTAAATTGTTATATATGTGTATCTGTCTCTTAACTGTCAACAGCTGGTAAATATTTGTAGAAAATTGTGGGGGAAAAACCAAAAACAAATGTGACAAGTTTGAAAAATTACCCCTGAAGTCTCCCCTACTGTTAGTCTTCCGCAGAACAAGCTGTTGTCCTTAAATTATTTTGAATACTTCTTTGGTATTGATTTATTGAAGTTGAATTGGTTGTTGTTTGGGAAGATTTTGTTTGTATTGTTTACCAAGAATTAGGATAGAAGTGTGAACATTTTTCTTATAATCCCTAGTATGTATTTTAATATTATATTTTGAAGCTAAATAATACTTTACATTTTAAAATTTGTAAAGTTACAGTTTTAATTTTATAAAAACATATAACTGCTATAAGATCGTTTCGAGAGTGAATTGGAAAATATATGGATATATGATATAACTTCTTTGTTTAGTCATATTTACTTTCGTTCCTGAAGTGGACTTCTTTATGTCTCGTAATGAACTTAAAATTAAAATGAACTTTAATTTAATGGATATATTTTTTATGACTAACCTATACTGTATTATATAGTATAATAATAGGAATTTTCATCGCTTCCAGTGTGTCCAATTCATACAAACAACTCACTTGGCTGTGCGACTCTCTGAGTCATCTCACGAACTCATTCAATTCACCGGCACGGAGGTATGCATTTCGGCAACAATTTGTTAGGGTAAGGGTAAGAAGCCACCACCAAGGGGTTCGGGACTGGAGTCTCCGGAGGGGCAGCAAGGGGTGGCTTCAGTGGCTATATTTCTGGCAAACTTCGCTTGCGCGTGTGTGAGATGGAATTTGTATGCCGCATGTTTGGGACCGATCGCGTCATAATGTATATATCTCGTTATGCTGCCGAGGTCTTGGGTTCTGTTTGTGTTTGTTCGCCGCACTTCGACGGCTGCGGCGAATTCGGTTCGGTTTCGTTTGCTGTCGCACTGTGGGCCTAAACAACGCATTGTTAAAGTATAACAATTATGAACACACAGATCTTAAAGAAAATTTCTGAAAGATAGTAAATACAAAATGTGAATGGGATCAGATTTTTTTTAAAGAATATTCCATTTCAAAGTTGACCTTGATTTTTAATAAAAAATACAATTTATACACATACATTTATTCGTAAGGGGACATTAGTTTTTTAACTGTTTTAATATATATAAAAAAAAAAAAAAATTAAATTATCGAAGAGTTTTTATATAATTTTTAAAGAATACTTTTTAAAAAATTAAAAACTATAAATAAACACAAATCAAAAATGTTTCAAAGTAAAACCATTTATAAACAGAGGTAATTTTTACAAGATTTTTAAACGATATAAAATAATTTTGACTTTAATAATTAAAAACGAAATATATTTATTAAAGGCTACAAAGTTATGCACCATATTATTTAAATAATTTAATTTAAATTTCCCAATTATCTTGCCTCCATCAAAAGTTACTATTTTTACAACGAAAAGACTCAAATGGTCCCACTATGCGCCACTTTTGCTATTTTGTGACGATCGCTGCTCGACTTGGTTTCAGTCTTTCGTCGACTCTCTGCACGTGTGTTTCGAAGTGCTCCTCCTCGGAATCGGAATCGAAATCGAAATCGTAGTCCGTGGTGCCACGTTTTGAATGAACCATCGATCGATCGAAGAAGTAAACACGGCGCGCCGGCTGGATTTGGATATTTTCGGTGCTGGATATTTATTTTCGAAACAGGCCCCCTTAGGCAAGTGCTCGAAGTGTGCAAGATACAAGAGTATGCAACTGTCTACAATATAAAGCAATCCAAAAACAGCAAGATACAACACAATCTGAGATGCAAAACAAACAGAATATTTATTAAACAGAAGATACAAATTACAGAAATACTAGTATCTAAATTAACACAAATATAGGGAATGTTTCAAAAAGATAAAAAAAAAAGTCTCTGAAATATAAAGTAATTCAAAACGTTTTATGTAACTAACGGATGGTAAAAGCATCTAAAAAGATAATAAATTTAATTCAGCTAATTACACTCTATCTGTGTAACCCAAAAGCACAAAGCCCCGTAAGTGCATCTGAAAGAAACAAAGCACGACAATAGCCCCACCTATGTAGCATAGGAAACCCATCCTAGGCTGATCACCGTACTGGAACACAATTAATTAGCTCGAAAAAGCGTTTTGCAGTGCGAGAAAGCGGAACATCGGGGAAATTCGACAAATTTAAGCATAAAAGAAAACAAAAAATGCAAATGTAAATGGCAAATGCCAGTGTGTAATCACCAATAAAGTGCCCTTCAATGCTAACCAATTTGTTGTGACTTGGGTTGACTTGACTTGAGTCGACAAAAGTACTTTTGGGGAATCTTAAGTGGAATCCACCGGAATCCACACAGTACTTACAGCGTTCGGTTCACGAGTTCCGCCGCAGCTGATAATAATTATTATTACTTGTGAGTCTCGTTTTCCGATTTCGAATTTAGCCTGGCGGTGCGGCAAATATTTACCAATGGGCGCGAGAGTGTGTGCTTCGTTTTGGTGAAAAGTGAATAAATTACCGGGTATATCTTCGGCACCTAGAAGCCCAGCAGAACTAACTCAGTTGGATTTTTATTCCAAGTGTTTCGGTGAGTTGCCCATAGAGTCGCAATAAAGAAGTATACATATTTAAAAATTTAAACACACACACAACGTTCTGAATGTTTCTGCCTTTCCACAGCAATGACTTTTCGGCCAGCTGTGTTTGGCTTTGTTTATCTCTCCCGGTGTGCGGGAACTTGGTTTCTTTTGTCTTTTTGCGACCTGCAGTAATTTAATAAGCC
Organism: Drosophila tsacasi; assembly: GCA_018904565.1. Taxonomy (NCBI): domain Eukaryota; kingdom Metazoa; phylum Arthropoda; class Insecta; order Diptera; family Drosophilidae; genus Drosophila; species Drosophila tsacasi. The sequence continues at coordinate 30,436 of JAEIHY010002803.1, forward strand.
CCTCACCCCCTCGGCCAATTTAATTATGAAAGCTTTTAAACAAAAAAATTCTTCGAATACCCTGAGTTCATTATATGGGAATTACTCAGAACGTGTGTTTCCCAAACGCCTTATCAGCCGCCATTCCCAGTCTATGGTAAACGCACAAAAGTCCACATATTTTTTGTATCAGTATTTGACTGTATCTCCTGCTCTCTGTGTAAAGTGATTGCCATGCACTTGAACTTGAAAGCCATTACCAGTTTTCCGGGTCCGGTGTCATCTATCTTTGGCCACAGCTCTCATCTGGGCACATCTCCATACATTCATGGAACTAAATAGGGTAATAAATTCATCGGTGCAGTCGCCTCTTATGACTTTTCGCGATTCTATGACGACAATCTTGGAGGCGCTGCGATAAAATCGCGGTCAGTTTCAGAGCTATCTGGTTTCCACTACTTTTCCCCTTTTTTAATGACCATTTATGTTTTGTATTCTGAGATATGTTTCTATTGCTTGAATTTCCAGCTAAAGCCAAATTCCTTGAGATTGGGATTTAAGTTTATTCTGGAATGTATTTAATGATTATTTTCATAAAATTAGGAAGCTATATTCTCAATATCATTTGAAATATACACTTTTATCATTAAATTCTAAGGTTGTATAATAAATTTGTTAAGAAATGTAAAAAATTTCTAATAAACAGAACTGATCTCATAAAAAAAACTTTAAAATCATTAAAACATACAAATATTTGTAGACTTGAAGTGCCTACATACATTGTTTAGCTGTCGATGCATCTCGAGTTTTTCTATTGCATTTCCAAGTGCCCCTTGAAAGCTCTTCAAACAATTTATGTGGAAAAACTAATAATATATTGCTCTTGAATTGGTGTATTTGAACGAAAGTAAAATGCTGGCAGGAAACCAGCTTCGAAAGGAATTATGAAATGCAGCTGAAGGTGAGAGCAAACAAAAAGGTGAAATTACAACTCTCGTCGGCAAATAAAATTGAAATAAAAAAAAAAAAAATAAAACCTTTGAAGTTTTTATTTGATTGGAAATCCTATAGCAGAGCTAAAGTAGTTTACTGAATATTAATTAATATTTTAAAACTCAAGCAAGCAAAAAAATGTATTATATAATCGATGAACCTGCGCAAACACTGAACCCAAACTGTAGGAAATGCAGCTGCAACCGAAAACGCGCCTGGCAACAGAAGTCCAGGACTCGTGGTTGATCCCTTCCTCCCTTGAGAAGCAAAGCCGGAACACTGAGTCCCCGATCGACATTTTTAGGGGGTTGCATCGTGAAGGTCGTGGCCTATATAGGGCGCATTAACATGGTAGGGGATAGATATGTACATACACTCTGGTACATACACCGAACTGGATTCCACGGGGTTCAGCTGATTGCTGTCGGAGCGCATAAAGGCAGACAGAACGGAACGGAGCACATGCCACGATTAACTTGTCCATTTGCCATGCCATTGGCACAGCGACCCGCCTAATGGAAATGCAACTCAAATTGTCACCGCTGCTCCTCCTAACGATGGCCGACTCGTCGGTGGGTGCGCCACGGAGCTGGGAACGCCGCTTGGATTTGCGGCTCAACTGGCGCTAAGGCTGGCTGATCCCAGAGCTTTGGCTGTCAGCCACAGACAATAAAAACCATGGCAGACGACATACGACATGCGACATGTGAGAGAGAAAGCAACGGCGAGGCGACGAACCGGAGATCACAACAGAACGCACTGGCGGACAAATAAACTAATAAATCATTGACCTTGCGAACCTTGACGAAGCCACTGAGTGCACAAGTAATGGACCCTCGACCAGAATTCACCTAGCTGCACTTGGTGACTAGAAGGGGCTACACAACAAATAATCAGGGTGTAGTTAAACCCTTTTTGTAAACAATGTATAAAATCGAGTTAGGGTCCTAAAGGCTAGAACCTAAAATTGCAATTAAGCTTTAACCAAGCTTTAACCAATTTAATTTTTCTAAAAGGCGGATAATTGTTGAATAGGTAGGTTTTCCTAAAACACATCTGTTTTTAAATTTGAAATGCAAATAAAAAGATACTTTATAATAGACAGCAAAAGATAGAAGCATTTTTATAAACATATCAGAGAAGGCACATGATCTTCTGGCTATAAATCTTAGAGAATTATGAGCACTCATGCAAAATTCAATTTCCAAAATGAAGAGCATATATTTCAAGTGAATGGGCATATTCCGAAAGACCAAATATTTTCATTGATGTTAGGAAATCAAATCGATAGTAGGATTTGAAAAATAATAGGAAAGAAATACATATATACTTAGTGGCAATTAAGATTAATTAATACATTAAAGATTTTTATAATACCATTGTTTTGTTTTAAACATTAAAGCAAAAATTTGTGTTTCTTGACTTTAGAAATTATTCTTTAAAAATTTCGTACGTTTTGAGAATTATGAGAATTTTTGTCACTTACTTAGACTTTTCCGGCGGAGGAATTGCGGCCCACGGCGGAAATGGGAATGGAAATGTGAATGGGAATGAGAATGAGTCTTAGAATGAGTCTCAGAATGAGAATGAGAACGGGCAGATATGATGAGTGGCCAGGGTACACTAAGAAATTATGCAAGGCGCAGCGCCAAGTCACGAAAATGTCGAGCAGCAGGTCGGTGCAGTCGCTGCCGCCCGCTGACAATTTTCACCTTTCGCCTTTCGTCAGTCTTTTGTCTTTGCCTCGCGTTCCTTAATCTAGATTTATGACAATTGGCCGCCGCTCGGTTCCCATTGAGATTCCCGTTGCGATTGCGATACCCATTCCGGTCTCGGATTGCGTGGGCGTGTGCGGAGCGTCCAGCGAATTCTTTTGCGTAAGAAATCCGCTAATCAAAGTGATGTGACGTTGCTCCTGCTGCTGCGGTTGCCTCTCCGCCGAGGAATTCATAAATTGAATTCGCGCCTAATTGGAATTAGAATTAGACCAGACCAGGGTGACCCAGCCCTTTCAAGCCAGAAATAGCCGGTGTGCATTAGCATTAAATTATTTCAGATTAGAGCCGGGCCAGTCAGCTCTCTTTGATGTTTCTCTGACAGCCACGAAGGGGTTACCAGCTGGGATGGAATTCAAATTCAACGGCCCTCCACACTGATGACTCGGAAATAAACGTTGGCCAGCAACAGAAACAGAAGCAGGGGCAGCACCAGCAATACCAAACAACAAAAAAAAAAGAAAAAGAAAAACCCTAGCCAATTGGCCAGGTAAACGGTTTTCGGTTCTCCGTTTTGCTTTGGCATTCTTATTGGCTTTTTTAGGGCCACAAACTTGAAATTTCACATGTCTGTTGGGTTCGTATTTATCATATTTCGCTTTGTTTCTTCTTATATATGGAATCGAGGTGGGTGCACTGGGAAAAATTGTATTTAAAATTTGACGACAACTAAGAGATCTTTGTCTTCTTTAAGATTTAAACAAGTCTTCATTTGATTTATTTCTGATCTAAGAATGATTAAAGTTTATGTTTGAGACCAGATCTTATGTAGAAGGTCTTTGTACAGGTTCCACCATGAAAGCTTTTTTTAACCTCCTACAGGATTAGCGTGTCAAAGACTTCACACTTTGGAATTTCTATAGCATTTTCCGGCACATTTTTTTAGAATTCCGCTTTGGACATTTTTATGTATTTGACTTAAAATATAATATTATATAATAAGATTTTTTTAAAATAGTAAAAATAACTAAGTAACCGAAAAACTAATTCATTTTTTTAGAGAACATTTAACATATATTTCATTCTATTTTTTAAGATAATAGTATTTTTGATTAATGAAAAATATTTTTTTTTTTTTTCAATGCATATAAAAATGTTTCTCCAGAAGTGTGTTGGAACGAGTACCGAATAGTGTGTTTAAAAACTGTCTGAATCATCCTGACGCCGGTTTTACCCAATCCGTGCAATGACCTGTGAAATTATGAGGATTACTCTACATACATATATGGGAAATCCACATTTATGCCACCACCACTACCCGATTTCTTTTAGTTGGGATTCCCCGAGGGCTCAGCCAAGGCTATCCAAGTGTTTAACGAACAGATTTAGTGTTCCTGGAACTCCCACAGATGGATTTCTGTGGATGCTTCAATGTTATTTTAAAGTCGAGCTACGGAAAATTACGGAGAACGTGTGCTCGACTGGCAACAATCAATATTTTATTTGGCTGGCGTATTACTTACCAGTTGGCTAATGTTTGCTGATTTTTGATTTGCATAGCAAACCTGAAACCTGAAATTTAGACGGGTTTGGAACGTCCAGAGAGTAGCGTGTGCTGATTAGAAGGCTTAGAATTTGCTAATTGGCAGCCAAAGTTATGCTGCCCAGGGATTTAGTATCCAATCAATGTAAATAGGAGAACGTGCAAATGGCCCCAAGGTTAGTTCGACCTCGTTTGGACTTACCTGGAGCTTCTATTCGGGAATCAAAGTTCTGCCAAAAGTACAAACTTGCAATTGCCCACCTGCAGAGGTGTTAACTAGGCTTATTCGAAGCTGTAATGTTACACCGAATATCCTCTCCAGCTTAAGGAGAAACACACACACACATCTGTGTAATTTGTGCCTAATTAAAATGCCAGTACTCCCTGCCAGCTCGAGGCAGCTCCTTACAGTACGTGCTTCCATGGCAAACACTTAATCGAAAAATGCAAATATTCCAAAATTCCAAGGTGCAAAAATGCATTTTAGTATTGAAAATGACTTCGACAGCTGTCGTCTGCTTGGATGCCATGTGTCATGTGATGCACTGGCTTCTGGCCGGGAACTGATACGACGGCGACTTAAAGGTAGAGCCAGTTACTGGCACATGCCACATGACCCATATCCATTTTTATCGCGCACTTGGGCGCAGTCATTAAGCTGCGGTTAAGGCGACAATATTTATATGAAACGGCGCTCGGCTTTACGATCCATTCCGCTCTGCAGTCCCAGCAATAGCTGGCTCTCTGGCTCTGGGTTCCGTTTCGGCGATGTCTGAACGATATATGTATGTCTGTAGCTTTGTAGCAGGTGCTCACTTTAATAAGTCGCTGGCTAGCAAACTGAGCAATCAGCACGATTTTGGCCCGCCAGCTCGGATCGTTTTGCTGCCTCGGCACAAATAAAAGCAATCCCATTTCCACAGCTTAAACCATCAGCTGATTCTAGTAAAAATATTGAAGTGTAAGTTTCTCAGAATAATATTTTATTTGAGAAATGGAAGAGTTTACACACATAGATCTCAGTTATTTCTCGATTGTAGGAAAAAGCTTTTTTGATAAAAAATGAATTATTACATTATTATAAAATATACATTGTAAATGGTATAAAATATAACAAATTTACAAATTTTAAATTGATTCATACCAAAGGGTAAGGCTTTTTAAATAGTGGCTTAATTGGTTATCTGATTAAATAGAGTAATCGATAATGGATAATACAAATAAATATATATAAAATATATATAAAAACCTTTTTTCAATTCAACATAAGGACATAAGTAATTGCACATAATTTATTACCAAACTTGGTATTTATTTAAAAGTGCAGCAAGTTCTTCTTCAAGACATTCTACTGTAGGTGGAAAGTAACAAAAACATTGGCTGAAACTTGAAGGTTTATTGAGTTGCAAAAACTCATACGTAATCGATTGCCTTCAACATTTCCCCGAATCGACTTTAGTTTGTGGGATTAGTGAAGGGCTCGGCTTGGCCCGGCTCCTTGGCGCAGGTTGCCTTTTATGACTGACTGACTTGAAATTCCGGCCGGGTCTGGTTAAAGCTCCCTTTCTTTCAGCGAATGGCAAAAAGTGCTCATGTTCATCAGAGGCAAGTAATTTTTCTTTTCCCCGCGCTCACATACAAATGGGGGCATGAATGTACCCAAGCCAGTGGCAATTGCAATATATTTTTATTAACCTTTCTTTCGATTCGGCAGCCTTTGTTTTTGTGATTTGTCCCGTGTTTGCTCTGGCGTCTGTGTGGGCTTTTGCACTTAATTTATGCCGCCGCAAATGAGGCGGAATAAAACAGTGGACTCGCTGGGAGGTGCCCCTTGGCTGCTCCTCCGCCATCTTTTGGAGGAGTCCAAAGTCAGCTGGGTACTTACCAAATGGCATGATATTTCCATTTCCGAGTCGTAAATACTTCTTGCCTCCTCTCGCTATTTACGACTTTAAATCATAAAAGTCATCGGCTGTCCCCTTAGAACCCCAGGCCTGGATACCCAGGACCCCAAGCCACAAGGCCAATCCCCAATCTGCAGGCCTTCAGGCCTCCACACCCACTTACAAGTACCGTCCGAGCCAAGGGGCTTCTGTTTGCGGCATAAAAGCCCGCGAAATATTATTTATGGTTATTTTCATTTGAAATTTATAACCGAAAAACCATATGATATAAATAAGCAAGTGTGCCGCACAAAAGGCAACTTCTCCCGACTCCAAATCCGACGACGAAGCCGAGAGTCCTCCCGACTCCCTTCTTGTTGGGAGAGGTCACTTTCCGGGTGTGGAGTGTCGCCCAATTTTGTTCTGTTTTTATTGTTTCACGCTTTCCTAGAGCGGAAAAACTTATGGGCCCGCCAGCACTTGTCCGCCTTCGTTATCCCATAGTATTAATTTAAAGCATTTCACTTGCCACTTGTTGTTTATTTATTTATTTGCACACGTAACAATGCTGTCTTGAGTGGCAATAGATTTTCTTAACTGGTGTGTGACTTTCATGTGGCTGATCATGAACTCTAAGCAGACCCAGCTTTGTTGATTTTCAGACTATAAATATCTAAGACCCTTGATTAAGGAGACTTGAGACTCGTTTCAGACGGACGACTTTAAATGAATATATAATATACAATTTTCTCCTATTCAGACTTTCTTTACATATTTATATGATTTTCCTAGAAGCACACTCTGGCCGTTGTCTTGCTTTTAACAAAAAGGTAGCTATGGCTTTCTAGGAAGGTTTAACAATAAATAATTAATTACCTTTAACATATAGTCGATTCTGGGAATAAGTTATATTTTTCATATATTTACAACCAGCGAGTTTCTCTTCATTGAAAATCAAAAGTTTTTAAAGCCGTTGTTTATATTCATTTACATATGCACATACATGAATTTTTGTTGGCTTGCCAGAAAAGGTAATTTATATATTCACAAACATTTCGCCTGTATTTGCGCTCGGTTTCGGGCCAACTTATTTTGATTTGATAGCTCATGAATTTGCTCTTGAGTTGCGTTGACTCACCAATTGATTTCACTTCAATTAATTGCCAACGCTACCAAATCACTTTCTGCTTATGGCGAACTGTCATTGCAGGAATTGGGTCAAGTTTTAAATTAAAGTAGAGCAGAGTTTTTATGGCTCGTTTATTGCACATTCTAATGCTCTAATATGTACATCATTGCGAAACGATAATTGCAAAAGTATTCTAAATCAATATCAATAAAAATATGTCGTAAAGTTAACTTATTACCTTTTTATATAGTATGCAGTTTATGGCTATAAAAATACTTTTAGTTCCATAATGCTTAAAGTTTTTTTATTTGTTAAATTCTACTTGAATGCTCCTATTAATTTTAATGTCAATGCAGTCACCAAATAGTACAGAAAACTATTTCGACCACAAATTTCAAGTGTAAATAATATTAATGTTTTCGTTTACCTTGAAAATACTATTCAAAAAATATAAATCGCTTTTTATTCGCTATAAATTTGTTAATCATATTAAGTAAGAAATTGGTTTGAATATTGAAATGGATTGTGAAACGTATTTCAATGGAAGTTGGCATTGGCTCAGCAACAATTTTCCAACGTATTGATACCTTATTATTCTAAGAAGTAAATTGTAATTCAGTTTTGACATTTATTTACAGCCACTGGGCATATGTACATATAGTATGTACATATATTCCAAATATAAACTGTGGCCTCAATGCGCTTTTTCTTCGTGAGATTTATCTGTGTCCACATAGTTCGCAGCGAGGATGTTATTTACTCCCCGGGATGCCATTAAATTGTCAGTGAGGACGTGAACGAGCTCCAGCACGAGACCGTGGGCGGAGTGAGGAATGTTACGTCATTTCTCAGGACTCAGAACTCAGACTCAGAGCTTGGGACTGACAACATGGACGTTAACGCTTTAATGCCTGTCAGTCGCATGGCTGTAGCTCCTTAATCGCTTAAGCGGTCGGCGCTCGAGGCGGAGTCCCCCCGGCAGAGCCGAGCAACCCTTTGGGCCGACATGAAATGTGGGCTAAAGGAATTAGCCCAATTGCCAAAATGACTTCCATTCTTGTTTATTACCAAACAGTTTGCATTTTTTGGCTTAAAGAGTCTTCCGTCCCTTTGGGTCCATCTGTCCGTTGATGAGGATGAGGATGTGAAACGCCTCCCACTCCCAGCTAACATACTTTGCATTTTTCTCGCATTTTCCTTTTTGTTCTGCTTAGTTTTTCCTTTCTCTGATTTTTATTTTTATTTATTTTTCTTTTCGCCAGCTAGTTGCTAGTTTATTTGGCCGTTTCGGTGGGCGTACAATAATGTAATACAATGCGGATGAGCACGCTTGACTTGCTCAACTTCTGCTGTGTGTTTTTGACACTTTGTTGGCATGGCTTCTTCTCAGCACTCTTTAGGGTCTTGGTCCGAGTCCTGGTCCGAGTCCTAGTCCTTGTTATCTGTCCTGCTTTCGGGGTCCTGGTTTGTTAATCCGCTTTGATGCGTATCTAAGAGATATATGTGCCAGCGTTGCTCATTTGTCTTTTTTTGGGTGAGATATATGAGCATCTATTAAAATGGATTAATATCTGAAATCATGATAGCAATTTTATTTTATTTCGACATAAATTTTTGAAAGGAAGATGCGGAATAATAAAGTAATTTTGGTTTGTTTTAGTGCTGATTTCTGAAATAATACTTAAGGGCTATAAACCTAAGTTATGATTATTTTATAGCTATTGCTTTTTGTTTGAAAAAATATACGAGCATTTATATATTATTAAAAATTTCATTAAGAAATCAACTACAAAATGTAAATATTCACCTGTTGTATGAAAATTGACTCTTGTATTTTCCTGCCTCCTTTTTTCTTGCTTTCCCTGACAGCACTGATTTGTTTCCTCGTGTGTGTCCTGCCAGATGACCTCCTGTCATCCACTGATGAACCGATACTGGCCGACATCAGTCAGCTAGCTGGTCGGCGAAAGTTTTTTGTATTTTGTGCGTGCCACATCACTGATTACCGCTCGGGATTGGATCGGGGGCATAAAAACGATTGATATCAATATCGGCAATGGCAAGAGCGAATAACACGTGACATGTGATGTCCTGTCATTAGGTCGCTGGCAGTAACCTTCTAAGTTGCTGACGGCGTGCCAGTTTTGATGTTTTATGGCTGTTGTTGCTCTTGCTATTTTTTTGCGGGGCATCTTGTAATTGAGGTCATGCAATAAAATTCCTAGGCAGTTACAATTTGATGCCCGCTGGCGGTGTGAATTTCTTGGCCTTATAAAATATGTAACCCTCTTCCCGCCTGCCTGTCGACTTCCAACTTTAATGTCGAGTTCTTTTCAACCAATTGAAGCGTCTGTGAATTTGTATCCTAGCTGGGCTTCAAGAATTTTCCAAACAGTTCAAAAACTCCGCGGGCGGAAAAAGTCCCATTAAATCTAAGCATTTAATTCGGCCTTATGGCTCGGGGCGTAGAACAAGCTTTATATGCAATTGTTGCCAAATACCATCGACGTTGTAAAAATCGTATTTTATTGTGGCAATTGAATTGCGAATGGGCGTGGAATTGAGTAATGAAAGCAAGGGCCCGGGCACCGCTTTAAATGAAATTGCCTGCGATGGGAAATCGCAGTGGCAATCACAACTGGGTCCCCAAAGTCGGTGGCACTGTCAACAATTATTATTCAGATACTTTTTTCCAGCACGCAGTGCTTTCCTTGTGGCAGGAGAAGCGAAGAAATGGCTTGCTAAATGCTTCATTTTCCAACACCCAACCCCACAAATGGCCTATTAATCAGAAATGGGGTCATAAATCAGGCAGAAGTCGTTGCAAAGTGGCTCCAACTTGTTTCCCCAGGAAAAAGTAAAGATTTTCGCCTAGAAACAAAATACGTGAATCTCGAAGTATACTTTCAGTATTGAGTTTTAGCCTAGCAAATTTATTAGGTTTACAATTATTAAAGTTAGAAAATTTATTATTATCAACGCAATCGGACCTGCGAACCCCAGGCAATAAAAACCTAAACAACTTTCTAAGGGTTTTTAAAACCATAAAATATATATTTTTTTTAAATTTCATTTTCTCCATTTATTGTTCTTCCCCTCAATATAATTACCTTAAATTTGAAATATTAAGCTTTAAAAAATACGGCCAAACCTAATTTATTTTTAATGCTGCCACTTTTCTCTGTGTGTATTTGACCAGAGGCCCTTAACTTGTTTGCTATCTGTCGAAGGCCAGCTGACGGCTGCGAAACTTTTAACTCGGCAGCTTTTGCGCTTATCATTGGCCGCCTGCCGGGGTGAAGGGTCAACGGGTTGGGTTACCCTTTGTGTCTCACGCTGATAAGCCGGGAGTTTCGGTGCACCTGTCCAGGATGCCGCCTGTCAACTGCCTTTTGGCATCTGTTTGCCAGGCAATGTAACTGCAAATGGGAATGGGAACGGGACAGGGTTCATTGAATTAAGATCTTAATTGCTGCAATAAATTCGTACAAATTCTGAGCTGCTCAGCTGAGCAAAGTTCCCACAATTTGTGTAAAAAAAAATGTCGTAATTGGCGTAATTAGCCAGCGTTTTGCAGTCTCTTTCTCGCTGCCTATCTCGGTCTCTTTCGGCGCTTCTGTTTGACTTACCTATTATGCTATTTTGCCATTTGTTATGCTAATTGTTCGCCTTTGTCTGCCACTCGCACTTGTTACTGTCGCGCTCAACTTGACCCACAAAGCGGAGGAGTAACGGAAAACTGTGACAAATCGTCATCAAATCGGGCAACTCCTTGCCACTTCCGTTTCCGCTTTGTCGCATTTCCGTTCTACCCCTTCCAGGCGCCATCAAAAACCCCTTGGCGCCAGGTGTGTGTGTGTCGTGAGCCGCCCAAAAGGGATTCCCATGCTAACTCACATCCATCGCATCCACCTGGCAACCGCAGCAGCCGACTAATCATGATTAATTTGCATCAATTTGAGCCGCAGCTATTTTTAGGCATTCGTCACCACTCGCTGCACAGTCGCCTCAGGCGCTTCAAGAGGCGTTCTTTCGTTACCTCTAGGGAATGCCAGCGCGGCTTATTCGGATTTCGTCACTGAAATGTGACACCTTAAGTTTGGCGAAAGTCGAAGTGAGTTTTACTTATCGGCGAACTTTTAAGTCGGCCAAAAGCCCTCAAGATATCTCACTAAAAAGGAGTCGATTGATTCACGAACTCGATATCATATCCATTTCAATAGCTAGATCTCCGTATGGTAATAAAATAAATATTTCGATATTCTACACGTCTTCGTGCCCCCATTTGGGGATATTTGATATTAAGAGAAACTTTGCCACCTCTTTGATTCCTTTTTTCTGAATATAACACTTAACATTTAGTTGGCCTTGGTTTTAATATATATAAATTATATCCAGACGTAGACAAGGGCAAATTGCTGTGAATAAATTAAATGTGAAAACTAAAAATTCAAGTATATTAAAATCCATACACAGGTATTTTCCCATTGCGTTGTACTAAACTTTCTAGGAAACTTGTTTAAACTTTTTTAATTTCCCTTCAGTTCTACGTAGTTTAAAGTATTTTTCCCTTTTGATATTCATTTTCAGCGAGGGTCCTATTCGCAAATGAATTGAGTTAATTGAATTTATATTTGCACTGTCAAGCGCACAGCGTTGTGTATTTTTTAGGGTAGCAGCATATTGCGACATCGCTGTGGAAAAATAAACATTTTGCTATTTGTTTCTTTTAAAATATCTGCCCCCTTCCGGCCACTAAGCCCAAGCTAACCAAAAATGGTCAAAGGGTTGTGGGAGTCCCGGCATCTGGTCAAGGCAGACAACGAAAGGAGCAAATAGCAGACAACTCGAGGGACACACTTTCTGTTATATTTTCGTTTGTCTGGGACAACAAGAAAATGTTTTTATTCCAGTGTCCTCCAGAAAAGGACACTCCCAACGGGATGGCCAAACTATGTTTAATTGTGTATGCATGGGTCGCACAAACGTCTTAATGCATAATCGAGTGTGGTGTGTGTGTTTTCATTAGAAAAACCTTTTCGTTTTCGGGACACTTGCTGAATCAGCGAATTCCCGGGGTCCTTCTGATGAGATTTCACTTCAGTTTGATTTATGGGTCTCCTCATTTTTTCATTCTCCCGTCTTTTTTCAGATAGCTTTAAGCGCGGCGCCAGCTCCTTTTAAATAGCCAGTAACGGAAGTCCTGATTTCCCTTTGCCCACAGAGCGCGCCGACGAAGGGACCTATATACACAATTAGCCGCAGTGGATGGGTCCGCTGAATCCGTTTCCTGGAAGTTCCGACCCGCACTCGGAAACCGCAGAGGCAGAGTTAGAGGCAGCAGCAGCACCGGCAGGAGCACTTGGCGAAATCTTCCCCGGGCGAGGACCTAAACACCCGACAAACAAACACAGCCCGCCACAATCCAGATGTCGGACTCCATCTCCTTTGAGCTGGGCTCCGCCGCCGACCGGCCCCCGAACAGGTTCCAAGTGAATCCGGTCAATGGCAACAGTCGCAAGGCGCAGGACGGGTTTGGATCCGCACCCGGATCTGGAGCCGTATCCGGAGACAGGGACGCCGGAGACGACAACGGGCCGCACGAGGTCTACCGCCGACTTACAAACGCCGAGGGCGAGCTGCTCGAGGACGACACATTCGATGCGACACAAATGCTCAACCAGCACCAGCCCAGGCAGCAGAGGTGAGTCCTGATGGGTGGATGGCCATAGGGTTGAGAATAGGATGTAAGGGGGTCAGGGGTTAAGCGACAGCAGGCTGCTTAGAGAGGACACTTACATAAAAGTATCAAGGCGAAGGTTTTTGATTACTTAGGAAAACTACTTAGATATTTAAAATATTTAAAAGTTTAATATATATATAATAATAATATTTATCCAGTTTTGGAAGCCTTTATTTATATAACTATTGTGTTAAATATTTTGTGAACTAAAATAATTTGTATCTTTTACTAACTTATTTAAAAAGTTCTCTAGAGCTGTAGTTATCGTGTATAGCATAGCTTTCTTCCTGATATTCAAGGAAATTGAATTTAAAATTTGGTTTCATAACCAACATTAAAAACAAGCTTATAATATAAGTGAAACGAAATATATTTCCCAGTGTATGCCAGGTTGGCAACGGGTGCGGTTTTCGGGACTTGCCCTAGCCGACCTTTTCCTTTGTCTATTGTGCCCGAGAATGGAAATTTGTTGAATTTTTCATTTTCTGGTAATTGTTTAGTGTTTCATCAAAACAAGGATTGCTTTTGTCGCCTCCTGTATTTTGTCCTCGCTTAATTATGGCGTTAACATTCCGCCCTTGTTCCATCCGGCCACAAAGGACGCAGCGTTGGAAGAAGGGCCCGAAAAATGCCTGAAAATGCCTTAAGAATTATCGCTCCGTCGGCAGAGTCCTTTGAACGAATTACGGCGTTAAAGGGACCCCAATGGGGCCCCAACTTGAATAACATTTAGTTGGAATATGGGCGACAATGCAGATGAGATTGATATCCTTAAAAGGCCAAGTCGAGCGAAGTGCTAACATGCCGGCTCCACGCGATGCCGGTTAATCATTCACGCCACATTTGAGGCAATTGTAATTTTCAGTCCATCAGCTTCAAGGCCAATCATTCAAAATTGATTAAATTCCGTTGGAATCCACGATGCTTTCGGGAAATACAACGAATCGGACCCGATTCGGAGCGCATCTATCAAATGGCCAAGAGTTTGCCGACCTGCGGACGGTTCAACACTCGGCTGCAAAAGGTTCAACACTCGCCGGCAGAAATCAAACAAAGCCACCAATCACAGACCCTGGTAATAACCATCATTTACGCTTTTGCTCCCCATTGGCAGTGGGCAGCCAATTTGCATAGTCCTGTTGATTCCGATGGCTCCCTCTTCTCCTTCATCTTCATCGCCGAGCACACTATAAAATGTCCAATTCGATATGTCGCGTGACATTGGGCAGCCGCTGTCTGCGTCTTCTGTGTGGGTTTCCCAGCCGAATTATGATAATGAGGCTTATGAAAATATTATGGCCCCGTTTATGGCCCAACCCCACTTTAAGGACCCTGCCACATCCTGGCAAGTCGCGCCGCCACGGCAACTGTATTTCGATTACGAGGAAAGCGGTTTCATGTAAAAATGCCTTTTAATCGGCTCAAATTGGCAGCCATCAAGGAGAGAGTTCCTGCATAAATTAATGATAAGCTTACTTAAGGGTTCCTTCTTGAGTTTTAAGCTATTGACTCAGCGTTTCCAGATTGATAATTAATTCCTGGATTTTCGCGACTGCGTCACAAATTAAATCAATCCCATTGACATACAATCGACTGGATCATCATTATGGGTGCGTTCCACGTTCGTGGCTGCCAAGTAATTCGAAGAGTCGAGCAGACATTCCCCTCAGCAACGCAGCCTCACATAAATTGCCCCGCTGACAACGGAGCATATATCATACAAATATCTGGGGGCCATTCAGCAAAGACGTTTGCCGAATTGGTGAAAAGAGCTGCGAATAAGGACTCGCAACTCGACAGAAGGATACTTGATATTCGGTCTTTTAGCAGCTATGCTACTGCAAAAATGCTTTTTGAACAAAAAAATTATGTTTAGAATGTTTGATGATCTTTAGTATGATTCTATATGAGTCATTAATCTTATCACCAGCAATGCTTTCTAAAAGTCGAGCTAAAATAAGATTCAGCTAAACCATTTTAAGTGCTATTGAAATGCACGGACCTAATATTTGATGGTACATTTAAGTAATAATTGTAGTAGTAACTATTTCCACCTTGAACGAGAAATGCCTTTTGAAATAACAATGAAAGCAGTAGCTAACTTAAGGAAAATTCCCTAGAATGCCAGTTAGAATAGGTTAAAATTGCGTAGAGGTGCACCTTCCCCGTCTTGCTCATTTCCACCCACTAAGTGTCTCAGTTGATGCTTGTGTTAAACACAATTAGGAGTTCAAACTGGTTTCGGTTAGTGGGTGCAACCAGCAGGGTGTCGGGTTATCAGGATGCCGAGACGCCGAGTCTGGTATGCCAGGATGTCAGGAGCTCAACCATGCAACACATTATCGGAGCTAGAGGCACAAGGCTCGCCTCCAGAAAGCCGAGGGGAATAAGCGCCAGGTCGCGTGGTTGAACGGCCTCCTAGACGCGTGGGCGTGTCCTGGGGCCGTCTGCTCTTTGCTAGACTGCTGTCCTGCCAGACTATCAGACTGGCATCCTGGCATCCAAACAGCATCTGGGGCCCTCGCACAATGAGCGGCAATCAGAAAGTGCAAGTTTGGGTTCGAGGGCGAGCGCACAACTAAATCGAAATAAATTCAATTGAGTTCCGCTGAACAGAATTGGCTGATAATGAAAGCTATTGGCAGTGGGTTTAAAATTGAATCCTTGTTCACTGAGCGTGTCAAGTCGATTGGCTTTGAGGGCTCTGAGGGCCTTTTGTTCAGCTCTCGCCCAATTAAAGTGGTAACCATGGAAAAACTTGGAGCGTGGGCCAGGCTAAATTTGCGTTTTGTAAAAATAATGAGCAAGTTCTTTATTTCTGTTTTCCATCGCAGGCAATCCATCAAGAGTAGCTTCCGCGACAAGGATAAGCCGTCAAGGTTCAAGGACCTACAGACGACAACCCGCTTCCAGGTGGACCCGCAAAATGAGGATTCCGACGAGTCCAATGACTCGCAGGAGGAGCGTGAGCTGCTGGACAACGAGTACGACACAAAATATGGTAAAAGTTTCCGGTCAGTTTGCCTTTCTCCCGTCCTTTTTACACAGAGAAAAAATGGTTTTACTCTTTTTTCAATTAAACACTGAGCTTTTTGAAGACTTTAGGTATAATTGGGTTCTGATAGTCCCTAGGCTCTAAAAGTATTCATTTTTAAGCAATGATTTCAACATTGAGCCCTATTGTAATTTTTTCTCTGTGTACCCTCTTCTCCACTGTCGAATCTGTCAGATTAAACCCCATCTGAATTTCCCGCAGGCACTTTACGCGGGAGGCGTTACCCCGCCTGGACAACTACCGCAACATGATGTCCATCCAGGCGGCCTACCGTCCAACGCTCGACGAGCTGCACAACGCTACGCTGGTGGGCAAGGTGAGTCCGTCTCCGCTCTTCTTTCCTTCCTCATCCGGCTCAAGATCCGGCCCTCGACCAGGATCGTGTCAACTAAATGGATATTAACGCGGGGGTCGTAAAAGTCCAAGGGCCACAAATTACAATTTCGCAGAGCCCATAAAATAACAATACTCGGTGCTTTACGAGTTCCAGGCGGGGTCGCAGTCAAATTTAAATTTATACTTAAACGCCCCCACGAAAATTCGGAAAAATTCAATATGTACCCGTAGCCCGTAACCCGTAACCCGTGAAGTGACCCGGACCCGGCAGTGCCAATCATTCTCCGACAAAGTGTCGCCCCGTCTCAAGCGAAAAGGCATTGGCGTCGCAGGCACATGAGCGTGACTGCGAATGCTGCCAGGAGTCAAATGGTCAGTCGGTCGTTGGCACTGCAGCCAGCGAGGGAAATCCCGAAGAAGTCCCTGGAAAATTGCTTGTCAAATGCAATATTTGTGGCCGGGGACCCGCACTCAATTCGGCACAGAAAATGTACTACTCTTCTGCAGACTTTACCCATTAAATTTGACTATGCAACGCAGAGTCCAGTGACTTTTCGTTTGACTTTTCACTTTTAAGCACTTCTCCGTGAATCACTTTGAAAAGTTTTCCAAATTAAAGAACAAGTGCAACGGCACCAATTTCCACACTCTTTCGGCTAATTGTTTGCGTCTTTGGTCCCACAATTGCCTGACCAAATGACTGTCAATAAAGAGCAAATAAATTGTTATGGGCTGCGTCTGAAGGCCCCTTGAGAAATGAATGCCTTGCACAATTCCAAAATGTAATCCATGATGCAACTTGATGAGAAATATTTTTGCTTTGAGCATTTAATGCTGACCAAGTCTTGGTGTATTAATTAAGCAAACTTTTCCATATGCTATGGCCAGAGCACGCTCTCAATGTCAACTGGGCATCTTGTAATAATAAGCAATTAAGCCCGGGTCTCGTTAAAAGTGCAAGGTTCACGGGTTCAATTGGCTCCACGGGTGCTGCGGTTTCGGGGGCGTATGATTAATCTATTAATAATGTCATGACTGGGGCCTCTTGTCGGAATTCCCGGTGGCTGAAGTCATCCATTTCCCTGAGGGTTGTTTTTTTTTTGTGTGCTTGACAAAAGAAAGGAGCGAGCCTTTAAACTCCCTGTTTCCTCTGTGACCCAAAATTACGTATAGAATAGACAGAAATTTACCCCACCTTCCGGCTGCGGCTGTTTGCCGAATCATTTATCAACACTAGACAGCTTTATTGAAATTTTCTCAAGAACCCATACACTTTGGGCTTGACTCTCATTCGTGCACTGAGATAGATTGTTGATAGGCTGAAGAAATTAATTGGAATATGGATTTAAATCAGTGCTGCCCAATTTTTCTCTGCATACCTATTAATATATTGAAAAGAAAAGTTTTCATGGTTCCGATCGGAATAATACAATTTGTAGAATCTATATAAACTCAGGTTAATAATAATCCCGACAAATAATTATAGACCAAGTTTTTCTGCCGGTTTACCCATAGAATACGCACAGCTTGACGCGCAATCAGGACCCAGAGTCGGGCATCATGAATGGCATCTTGAAATTCGGCTGGATCAAAGGTGTGCTCATCCGCTGCCTGCTGAACATCTGGGGCGTGATGCTGTTCCTCCGGCTCAGCTGGGTGGTGGGCCAGGCGGGCATCATCGAGGGCTTCGTATTAATACTGACAACGACCGCTGTCACGACCATCACGGCCTTGTCGATGTCGGCGATAAGCACTAATGGTGTCATCAAAGGAGGTGAGTCGCATTCTAGTCCCTCTCCCAGGCCCCTTTTTTTGGTCGCCTTTAAATGGCTCTAAGTGGTTATCTAACACACACTCTCCACACCCGCGTAGGTGGCACCTACTACATGATATCCCGCTCTCTCGGCCCGGAATTCGGTGGCTCCATCGGCCTGATTTTCTCGCTGGCGAACGCTGTGGCCTGCGCCATGTATGTTGTAGGATTTTGCGAGTCCATGCTGGCCATGATGACGGCCTTTGAGTGGTCGATCGTCGATGGCGGCGTCCAGGATGTGCGCATTATCGGTTGCGTTACCATCCTGTTGCTCCTTATTATCGTTGTCGTCGGCATGGAGTGGGAGGCCAAGGTGCGTATGCCGAATTTCCATCGTAATGAGATTTTGTAAAATGAATGAGCTTCTTTTCCGCTGACAGGCGCAAATTGGATTACTCATAATTCTGCTGGTGGCCATTGCCGATTTTGTCATTGGCAGCTTTATTGGGCCGAAGAGCGATCTGGAACTGGCCAAGGGCTTTCTGGGTTACAATGGTGAGTCTAGATATTTTTAATTACAAATTGTAGTCACAATTTGAATTCTCTTTCAGCCACTTTGTTCAAAAATAATCTATTTGCGGACTATCGACCGGAAAAGGGCGGCATCCAGCATGATTTCTTCTCAGTATTTGCTATTTTCTTCCCAGCGGCCACGGGTATTTTGGCAGGAGCCAATATATCTGGTGACTTGAAGGTGAATATCTAATTTCTTAATTATTTGTGAAGTAATTTTTATTGAACCCTATTTTCCCCCTTTCTTTTTTTTAGGACCCCCAAAAATCCATTCCAAAAGGCACGATTCTTGCGATCATCATTACTACAGGAACCTATTTGATTATGGTCCTGCAGTGCGGTGCCACAGTGGCTCGCGATGCCACTGGAAATCTGACGGATGTTGCCAATGGCTCCTATTCATTCCTCAACTGCCAGCCTGGTAAGTTATTTCTTCATTTAATTAAGTTCATTTTGATGATATAATTTGTTGTGTCTCAAACTTTCCAGGTGAATGCGATTTTGGGCTACAAAACTCTTTCCAGGTGATTGAACTGGTGTCTGGCTTTGGTCCCCTGATTTACGCTGGTTGCTTTGCCGCCACTTTGTCCTCCGCCCTGGCCAGTTTGGTTTCAGCTCCCAAAGTATTTCAGGTCAGAAAAGATTATAAATTGAGTTTATTCGTGATTTGATTGAGTTTTATTCTCTGCAGGCTCTGTGCAAGGATGAGTTGTACCCAAAGATTGTTTGGTTCGCCAAGGGCTATGGCAAGAACAACGAGCCAGTTCGTGGTTATGTGCTGACCTTTATCATTGCATGCGCGTGAGTAAATTAATTATATTTTAAACAATTTATTAACTGAGGATTATTAATGATACTTATACTTATTTATTACTTATATCCAGCTTCATTTTGATCGGAGAATTGAACCTGATTGCCCCGCTCATCTCGAACTTCTTCCTGGCCGCCTACATGTTGATCAACTTCAGTACCTTCCATGCCAGCCTGGCCAAGCCGGTGGGCTGGCGTCCCACCTTTAAGGTGAGTTGGGAGTTCGTATTACTTGGGACATTTCCTCATCCAAACCCCCCTTTCAGTATTACAACATGTGGCTGAGTCTGCTGGGCTCCGCCCTCTGCGTGGCGGTCATGTTCCTGATCTCGTGGGCCACCGCACTGATCACTTTCGCCGTGGTGCTGGCGCTGTACTTAATCGTGGCCTACCGGAAGCCGGATGTCAACTGGGGCTCCACCACGCAGGCGCAGACGTACAAGAACGCGCTGATGTCGGTGCAGCAGCTGAACAATGTGGAGGAGCACGTGAAGAACTACCGGCCACAGATCTTGGTACTGTCGGGTCTGCCCAACACCCGGCCCGTTCTAGTTGATCTGGCCTACATGCTCACAAAGAACCTGTCGCTGCTGGTGTGCGGACACGTGCTTCGGGGTTCCAGTTCCCAGAAGTATCGGACATATCTGCAGGAGCGAGCGGCCAACTGGTTCCGCAAGCATCGAGTCAAGGGCTTCTACGCTCTGGTGGATGGCGAGGACTTCGAGTCGGGAACCAGGGCCTTGATGCAGGCCTCCGGCATCGGGAAACTCAAGCCAAACATCATTCTGATGGGCTACAAGACTGACTGGCAGACTTGCGAGCACAAGGAGCTGGATCAATACTTCAACGTGATGCACAAGGCCCTGGACATGTACCTGTCGGTGGCCATTCTTCGGGTTCCGCAGGGCCTGGACTGTTCCCAGTTGCTGGGCTCCCAGGATGGCTGGAAGACGGTCGCCGATGTCCCGAGGACCCTGCAGCCGAACGAGAGTTCCGGTGACCTGCAGGCGGCGGACAGTAGTGCCCGGAACGGTTTAGGAGGCAGCATCGACTCCCTGAGTCGCAATGTGTCGCAAGGTGAGGGGTAGCTGCGAGCCGGCCTGATTCAGACCGCCGAATTATCATTACAACTTAATTATAATTCTGATTATATCTTGCATGTGTCTCTCTCCCCCTGAAATCCCCCCTAAATCCGCACCTGCCTAACCACACAATCAAATCGCACCTTCTGCACCACGATTGCAATCCCGTAGAGGACCGCAACCGCAACGAGCTGCTCCAGAGCGAGCAGAACAGCCTGAAGATAGTCAAATGTAAGTAGCATGCCGGGCTCAAATGGTAAAGGTGAGCCCAAGGGTGGACCTTCGGTGTATGTTAGAAGAGTATGGTAATCCATTTGACGTTAAACAGAAGGTCCACCCAACCCCGAACCTTGCCTCAAACCCAATCCAACCACCCACATTTCAATATCGTTTCTTCCGGGAACTCGACGAATCGCAGTGCGCTTAAAGCAGGGCCTGCGGAGAATGCGCTCCTGGCCAGGTGCCGGTGCAGGTGAAGTTGTGTTTTTTGTGCCCAGATTCTTGCGTGTCTTAGAGTACTTGAATGGAATGTGAAGTTGTTGTAGGCTGTGTAGGTAAATATGAATATGAATGAATGAACCACACGCAGATACCGCACACCCAAAGAGTCACACAAGACTACCACCACGCATGTCAGCTGCATGAAGGCATGCCAATCAAAGCCATAAACTTTCCAGCAAATTAACGACATTTAACAGCCAAACTAACCCCAAGTCCTGGCCAAGTTGGAACCACTCGGGTTTCCCCAGCTTTCCGTGCCGAACAGCATCTGTGCGTTTCGCTGGCAGAAACCTTTTTCCGGCAATCTGCCGCCTGGAAATTAATGCAATGCTCGTAAATTTGAATTTTAAATTATACTCGAACAATGTCCAGCCAGCCAGGGCGGGGAATTGGTTTTTGGCATTTCGAGTTGGCCACACGTGGCCCAGGGGTCCTCGGGTTGTTTGCTTTAAATATATGTATATATACTATATAGTCGGATAATTGAAGAGCTGTTGGGCTGCAGCTCAGTGTTAGCTTTTGTTGTATTTGCATGTCCGGAATGAAATGTTGTGGCTGTGTCCCAGTCCTGTTGTCCTTGTTTCTCTTTGAAAATCTCGCATTAAATTGTCCCTCGTTTGCCCGATTTAGCCTCTAGCACGAGCGACCTGTCGTTCATCGCGGGCAATCAGACGAAGGATGTGTCCGGAATGCCGGATCCCCTGGACGCCAAGTCAGCTAATCTTGTGGTAAGTTAATTGGAAATTGACTATGCGGAATATGCTTTAGTTATGCTGGAAATATGCATTCCACAGACCAACTCGCTGCGCAAGTCCAAGCTGAAGCACGACGATCCCGCCTCCCTGTACAAGGGTCCTGGCGGCGCCGAGCTGCCCAAGGAGGTCCTCTCGGACCTCACCCAGTTCACGAGGAAACGTAGCCACGCGGTCATCGATGTCTGGTGGCTGTACGACGACGGAGGCCTCACCCTCCTGTTGCCCTACATCATCAGCACCCGCCGCACCTGGCAGTCCTGCAAATTGAGGTGAGCACTCTCCTATCGCGTATTAATGCGAAATTGTGGCGCTGCCTACTTTATCGCGGGGCTTCTGGTTAACGAGGAGAAGCCACCGCAGGTAATTTTGACCCGGGGAATTTCCAGCCGTGTTCTGCTCCGCCGCGGTGTGCAGATTTTTCCCTGCTGATTAGTCCCTCAAGGTCGCCGTTCGCCGGAATGGGGTTGTATACAGCATAAGTTTTTTCTTTGTGGGAATTTTTGCGTTGCGGATTTTGCCCCCACGACGACAAGTCACACTGCTAATTTCGCCTTACATAGCTTTTCCTCTTAATTGTCAGGGTTTTCCGCATCACTTCTAGTTTGAAATTTTATAAAGCAAATATATCTTTTTGTATAAGTGCATAGTTCCACTGTTGCAAGTTCAACGTTTTTACAAAAATTCCTCTGATATTTTCATAGAATTTAAGTGAAAATATCGCACTTGTTAGGGAAATATATTAAAAACTAAGTTCTGAGAATTTTTTGTTGCGAATTTTTCTCCCAAAGGGTATCAGACAACTCCCATTGTCAGTGTTTTCCGCATCCCTTCAAATTTGAAATTTCAAAATGCAAATATAACTTTTTGTAGGAGGGCATAGTTGCATTGTTTTAGGGCAGGTGCAAGTTAAACGTTTTTACAAAAATACCAAATACCAATATTTGCATTGAATTTTAGAGAAAATAGCTCACTTGTTAGTGAAATAATTTAGAAACTAAATTCGGATAAATATTTGTTGCGTATCTTTCTCCCACTCACACTACTAATTGTGCCTATCATTGATTTCAAAATAAAACCTTTGTCGGAAAAGCCATCAGTCGACACCCACTTAATTGTCTGTGTTTTCCGCATCAATTCTAGTTTTAAAATTTCTAGATGCAAATTTTTTTTTTTTTAGAGGTTCTTGTTTCCATAGTTTATGGGTAGGTGCAAGTTCAATGTTTTCACAAAAATAACTTTGATATTTTCATAGAATTTTTGAGAAAAGTTCTCACTTGTTAGCGAAATAAATTTAAAACAGAGCCTTTTAAAAAGAGGATAAGTGCTAAGCAGGAATAGAGGTTGAAGTGGTAATTATGCAGTTATATCCCTAAAAGTCTGACAGTCCAGCAGCAGATATCCACAAAAAATCTGCAATGCAGCATGAACACTCTTGTGTGGAAAAGCAAACATAAGACCCTTATATTGTGCACCTTTAGAGAGCGACTAACCTCTGTTCCTCGTTTCCTTCTCCGCCCTCAGGGTTTATGCTTTGGCCAACAAAAAGGCGGAGCTGGAGTTTGAACAGCGCTCGATGGCCAGTTTACTGTCCAAATTCCGGATAGATTACTCCGACCTGACTCTGATACCAGACATAACGAAGAAGCCGCTGGAAACGTCCACGCAGTTTTTCAACGAGCTAATCAAGGACTTTGTGGTGCCCGACAAGGAGAACGAGAACGGCAACAGCAGCAGGGCGACCCTTAACGAGGATGATGGTGAGTCCTTGAAGGCAAATTCCCGTTTTGCAATATTTACATTAATAGTGTTAACTTGCAGTAAGAAATATAATACAATTCTTATGAAAATCGAAATGATTTTAAGTAGCTTAAGTGCCGGAAAGTATGCTTTTAAAAGTTGAGCAAAGCCTTTAATCGGAATTATGAAGTTAGATTTTCTTTCAAAATTTATAATAAAACCTATTTTGGCATATTTTTCTTTCACTTCCACAGCCCTGATTACCGATGACGATCTGCTGGCGGTGCAGGACAAGACGAATCGCTACCTACGCCTGCGGGAGTACCTGCGGGAGCAGTCGACCAAGTCCGACCTGGTCGTTATGACCCTGCCCATGCCCCGCAAGAACATCGTCTCCGCGCCGCTCTACATGGCCTGGCTGGAGAGCCTCAGTCGGGACATGCCGCCTTTCCTGTTCGTGCGCGGCAACCAGACGAGCGTGCTGACCTTCTATTCGTAGGATCGGACCGGACCGGATCTATTGTATTTTACTTACTTATACCACACCTACCGACACTCACACTCACCGCGCTATTGCTGGGCGTACGAGTATCTTATCTCCTAGAAGTACCACCCATGTACATACGTTTCGGGACACCGTCGACACACGGAACGCACAGAGGCACTGGCATCGCTGAGGAATCAGGATTGGAATTGGAAGGAGCGCTGGGTGAACCACTGAGGCGTCATCATATTAATTTAGTCCGCCTCTGCGTTGTCAATATAAACATTGTCCTTGCAATCGAGTTTAAATCGTATTTAAATACAGTGCAAATAATTTTTATATGCCTCCTTATTTAATATTTATTTTGTGGGAGAGAGGGAGGTGTGATTTTACATATTGGATTATAATTATTCGGGACAAAACATTATATTTCATATCGAAATGAAATCACATTTGTTAATGTTACATTTAAAAGCTGATTATTGAAAGGCTTAAATTCATAAGCCTAAGATCTTAATCTGTGAAATCTAAAAAAGCATACTTTAGCTTATACAATTTGGTTTAAAGTACATGGAATTAAATTTATATTTTCCTCTGGTTGTGTTTGCCTTAAATTGACCGATGTAGTATAAGAGCTCCACCAAATTATTTCCAAGAATTTCCTGTATTGGCAACCATAATAAATTCTATCGAGCCGCGTTGGGTTCGCTCTGCCACCTAAACTCGGTTGCAACGTGTTCGAGTTGCTAGTAGTTGCTCGATTGTAGGTCGCGCGTGGGTTTAAAGGTTGGGGAAAGGTGGCTTCACGTAAAAGTTAAACAAACAAGAACTTAAAGTTTAACCTTTTGTGGCCCTTGTCTAAAGTGCGTCCTTCCAACTTTTGATTTTTATTATTATTTTTCATGCCTATTTTTGGTAGGGACACCAGTTCGACTAAGAAGTAATCCTTTTTATCGTATTATTAAACTTAGTGGCCTTGAAAGGGTTATATCTCTGGCTCTGTGGGTATTTTTATACATTAATTTTCCGTTGAAATTCTTTCTCATTTGTCTATTTTGGGAACAGACATTAGACATCAGAAAGTTTCTAAATGAGGGCAAAGGAATACTATATAGTATCTGTTGCAAATTAGTTAGTTTTAGAAATGATTAAGCAGCTTGCAAACGAATGTAAAACTATGTTGCTTGGCAAAAAGTCCCAGTAGCGTTGAAGCGAAAAATGTATACAAATTAGGTTTGGAATTTCCGAGCTAGGACTCACCTTTACACCAAATGGATGGCGGAGCTGCAGTTCGCGTTGGACTATGTTTCCTTGGTGCGACTTATGGGCTTAAAGTCCTAAAACTTTTCTCGTAAAGCTAAAGTTTTAAAGTCTTAAGCTAAGCAGCTAGTTGGCAACATATTTTTGTACATAAATTCTTCAGTTCCTAATGCTTTCTGAAGAAGCTCATAGATATTTCCACGAAATTGCAATAATGGAGAGTCAATGCAGTGTGCAAGTTACTCTTTGCCTTTTCACATTAAATCGATTTCCTAAGACGCAATTCAATTTGTTTCCTTGTATCCAAGGGAATCTGTGATTCTGTAAGTAAAGTGTTTCCGCAAAATACAGCATCTACGGGTGAGTGTTGACCGAAGTTATCGAAAATGTGTCCTTCCATTTAGTCGTGATTGCAGTTGCTTTTAGTTTGATAATATTTAAGTATTATATATACTTTTTATATCACACCATAGTTTCTCATGTGGATTCAAAGCTTTAGTAACTTTCAGCTCTACAAAATTGAAAAAACAACCTTAGTATATGTCACGGTCGCCTTGGTAACATTAGAAAACCATATTTGCCGGGCTGTTATTGTGCTTTGAACCGAGGCTATTCATATGTAAGAGCGCTTAATGGCATGTAACTCCATTTATTGTTCGGTTCATGGCCTGGCTATTAAGCTATAATGAGTCTTTTCATTAAAGCCAAATATGACGAGCGTTTCTATTATTAATGATTGCCGTTCTAGTGGACACTCAAGACTTTTTTATTTACCTCCTACTAGGTCGTCCTACGTACGTGTTGTATCCTTTAAGCTGTTTTATTTCTGGGCAACGTTGGCGTTTTGTTTAGCCAAGTTTTATTGTGGCCCGGTGAGTCTACGGCATTCATTCTAGCCCAGCATTACACTGCTTATTTCTGGGTGAAATATTGGGGCTTAAGTTTATGTCTTCCTCGGCGGTTGCGGTGAGTTGGGTACGACAGTTATTCGTTTTAAAATGCAAGTTGCACGGCGGCTTAGTAAATTGTTATAAATAGACATAAAACGTAGCAATTGCGCCATTAATATTAATGCCTTTGATGGGGTTTTTAATTTAATACTGTCGGTATCGGAGCAGGATGACCCGAGTCCTTGGGAGATTACCTGGAGCCGCTTTTATGGCAGCTCGCGGTTATCTTGGCTTAAACTGCGTTTAGCGGCAGTCAAATGGCAGTGAATTCAATATACTGGCCCATAAAGTCAGCTCGACTTCCTTTGTTTCCATTCGATTTCGATTCCGACCCCCTGCGGCACTCGAGACCCAAACATCGAAGGTCACAGCCCCGGGGGTGGCGACAGAACCGAGACCGAGTCCTGGACTTGTTGAATTCTCGCTTCACAGCGCCAAAAACATAAATAAATATTTAACGAGTAAACCATTGTCATTCGCACACCACCACAAAGGAGCACAGATCGAAGAATCGAAATCCTGGCCATCGGGTCTCCGGCGGCCAACAAACTCTGGCCAAGAAAAAAGCCACACACGTGGCCATTTTGTAGAACTTTGCACTTTGTCTTCAAAAGTAAACATCATGTGGACACTCCTCTCGACTTGGGCGAGGACTTTACATATGTATCTCTGTATCTCTGTTTCTTTTTTCTCCCTTGCCTCCTGGCTGTTGGCTAACTATTGACTGGAATAATAACTTGTCGCCCCATTTATTTCTTTGCAGGGCTTTGCCAAAGGCAGAACGCAACCAGAAAATAAAAAAAGCAAATAAACAAAGAGTTACAGAGTTACGGATTTCATAAATCACTCTGCCACTCCAGTTTGTAACATTTTAAATTTAAATGTAAGGGCTCTTTTCCTGACACTATTCTTGACTCAGCTTAACAAGTTTCCGGCTGCATTCTGTGGGTTGTCTAGGTATTTCCGCCTGTCTTGCCATGAATATTGCACAAATGCCGGGTTGTGCTCAGAATGCAGGAGAGCACGTCTGGGGAGAATGTTTACAAATCTCTTTTTTTTATTATTTGCTTAAAGGACTTGCTTGGCAATATAACAGGTGACCTTTCCTTATTGTTTACAAGCAATAATCTAGGGGAATTTATTAAGGTTTGCTGATGCCGGACTCTTTTTTAATTCAATTTATTACGGCTAGAATATTTCATGGGCAAGATTTACTCAGAAAACATACCCAAGAAGCAGGGCTATACTTTGGGGAATTTATTACGGCAGGAATGCAGTTTTCTTTACTAATTAATTAACTTGCATGTCCGGCAGGCAAAAACTTAAATATGAAAATCATTGAAAAGTAATAAATCTTTCAAAATGTACAATAGTTTAAGCTTCAATGAAAGTTTTCTTTGCTAATTACTTAACTTGCATGTCCGGCAGGCAAAAACCCAAGATGAAAATCATTTACAAGTCAAATAATCTTTCAAAATGTAAATAATATTAAAATAGTGTAAGCTTCAATGGAACTATATCCCCTAAGGGCATTGTTAATCAAATGAACAAATTAATTCCACACTTTTAAAGCTACCTGGACCAGTAGCTACTCCCCCTTCAGTGGCCCTTTAAGGCAACTTATTCTGAGAAAACTACACTTCATTGTGTTACATTTTATTAAAGTTTTCAGCCAGCTAAGCGTGCTTTCGGCAATTGTGTTTGCTCAACGCGTGTGTCGTCGTTGTGTCGCTTTAATCAATTAAGCGTTTTGACAGAACAACAAATGAACTCGTGCGTAGCCACGCGCTGATGTGTGTGAGTGCGGATCTGATCCTGGGGCTCACACCAGGACTCATGACATCCCATAGTCTCCTTGCCAGCCGATTAAGCACTTTACGTGCTGCAGTTAACGCTACCGGCTAATGGCGGAAGGCTGATGGCTGATGGTTGTCGTGACGGATGCTGTGGCACAATAACATACGCACTCGTACATCAAAACTAAAGTTTGCTCGGGCGGAACGGGACGCATCGGGTGGAGGAAAACTTTGTTATTTGATTGCCCGGGCCTGTCAACACATTGCGGTCTTCTAATAAGTCGCCTCGTGGCCGCAATGCGGCTCCTCATCGGGATGGGATGCGAGTGTATCTGTCGGGTGTCACGCGAACGGGCAACTAAAGCAGGAAATGGGGAAAAGGACACGCAGGTCCTTTCGTTGCGTCCCGCACTCCTTCAAATTCAATCCCAACAAATTTATACACAATTTCTTGTCGTGCGACTGTGACGCTGATTGTGACAGCGTAGAGAGCAGAGTTGCCATGAAAACACACTTGTAGGTCCTGGCATTTGAATTCGAGGCTGCTGCTGCTGCACTGCTTTATTTTGAAAATATTGTCACTGGAAAATGGGTTTTCCTCGGCATTATTTTAAGCTTTCATTTCGTAATTTTAGTATTTAATTTATTTGGATTACAAAGTTGGTATGTTAACATAGATACAATGGAATGTTAGAATAGAATAGAATAGAATAGAATAGAAACAATGAAATGTTATTAAATTTGCCATTGGAATCTTGTAAAATCTAAAAAAAACCCCCAAAATAAACCTTATTGTTGTAAATTAAAAAACAGATTGTTTCCTTTTCTTGAAGTTCGATCTTGAGCTTAAGAACAGAAAAACACCTACGAACACAATAGCCTCTGCAGCATTGCCTAAATGTAAAATGATTAAATTAAATGTATTATTGAGTTCGAATATCCCAATGTATATCAAAAGAGCTTGGTATGTGTTTTGCGTTAATTTGGATTTTATTTGTATTTGCATTTTATAATATTAATTTTTTTTAGAGATTTTAAGCCGTTTTAGGTACAAAATGCAATAAAACGCACTAAGAAAGTGTAACTTGCAAATAAGAAAGTTTTAGAATGAATTCCTAAGGATTGTAGAGTTTGGAAAACCCCTTTAATCAGTCATTGCAGATATCTTTACCTTTGAAGATCACGATTTTCGCCAGTGTCTCGCTTACATATGTGTGTAGTTCCTTGTGGCTGCCGTGCTTGCGTAATGTAAAACGGCGTTGACGTTGCCGTTGCCGCTCTTAGCGCCATGTTGCTGTCACTGTCTGTTTTATGAGATTCACGCTTGGGAAACAGCAGGGATCCTTCCCTGCCCTGCCTTCGCCCCCTCCCGGTTGCTCCCTTTTGAAGATGCTCCATAAATCTTATCACATTTTTGCTGCTCCTCAAATTGAATGTGTGGTGCAGATGAACATTCTGAAGTGCCCCGGGGGCGGGGCATTCCTTATTCCTTATTCGTTATTTGTTACTCGCGGCGCGCCCTCACTTTGTACTTTCGCAGCAGAATGTCTTTCATTACTTTCAAATGAAAAAGTTCGTACTTGCCGGGACGACTCTCATATGCAGCTGATTCATTGATTATCGGCGCAAAATTACACGTTCGCTTATAAAATGCCAGTGCCATAACTTCTGGCCAAATGTGCTCTGTCTTTGATCCCTCGAAGCCAGTTCCAGTTTCACTTTCACATCCCAGTACGCGGAGAGGATGGTCCTCCGGTTTCCTAGAACGGAATGCGTAGCACTGAGCCGCTTTTACAGAATATTGTTGTAAGTAGCCCGAGGACAGACTGTCTGTCTGTCTGTTGCTTGTATTTTTCCATTGTTGTCAATTTGCTCGATAAGCCGCTTTCGAAAGTTATTAATGCCTTAATGACAGATTCTAGCCCCAAGTTAATGGCATTAAATCCCCATTGACGGTCTGCCATCGATAAGCCTTTTCCTTTGAAATTGTGTCGCCGGCACCTCGAACCACTTATTTATAGATGGGCAATTGAAAACGGCTTTTCATTCTTTGTGCAAATTCAATAACAGCCCAAAATGCGGAAAAGCCAATTAAAATACAAAGCTAAGCCCTCTCCGCTTAATAGAACGGCAAACAAATCAATTTTCCCCGAAATATAGGCTTTCAATTGAGACATTATTTCGAAGTTGTAAATGTACAATGATTGTAACTAAAATAATAGCATACAAATAAATAAATTCCTTGAAAATATAATCTATGCCATAATTAGAGGGAAAACACAATTTCCAACTAAACTTTTGCAAAGGCTTGCATCTATTTATTTTCTGTTTCGTATACTGTTTCTTTCTTAGAAATTTCGTTCACCATCTCAATTATTCAATAACATTTTATATACAATAAGGCTTATTAAGATTCAGTTGGTTCAGTGGCTCCAAGAAAACTTACTGAACTGTGGGTGAAGTATTGCAAAAGTGGCTCACTTCGTGTACCCTTGAGTGACTGACACATCGAAGTCTGCAGGACATGCACTTCGCTTTACAAGGGTCTTTCCATCGACTACATATACTCCCAGCTGTCAGACTATTTCCGGCGATATACTCGCACCGTGTGCTCTCTCTGACCTACATCAATAATTCAGTTGTGGGCTCGACAACGGGAAAGCAATTAAAAACTGGCAGCACGCACATCCTGGCTCCTGGCCCTCACAAAGAAGGAGTGCTGCCTACTTGTGGGGCGGGAGGGCGAGCCATAAAGCATAAATCACACGCACCAACAACACGTGCCCGCCGTAAAGGCTCAAAGTTGAGCTGTCAGAGGTACAGAAGGGAGCTGAAGCGGGAGGGCGGGGGATTAGGCGGTGTAATTGCAAATTCCATGCCACGCACTCGAGTCCTAAATCAAACCGAATGCGAACCATTAATGTGACCGCAATTGCATAAAATTATCACGCACCAAGTCCGGGGTGAAAGTCCGAAGTTGAAATCAAGAATGGAAAATGGAGGAAACTCGACAGGTTCCGCCTACGATTATCCAGCGCCGATGATCTGCGGCAAATAACAATCAAAAAAGATGAGAAGCCGCTGGCGTACAACACTGCGTATGTGCAACGTTTTCACTTTTACTTTTTAATTAAATAAATCGTTTCGCGGCTGTGGAAGTCTGAAAAGTTCTCGGTAAAATGCAAACAAATATTGGCAATGACTCTTGAAATGGCGCGGAACTTTTCGCGGAAAGTTTCCAATGCTGTGAGAGCCAATTAATTGCTACCCACTGACTTGGCAAATTCTATTGAACGGAATGGTGTATATCTGAAGCCGAAATATATGCACAGGCCACCCGGTGATTGGAAAAAATTTGACTAAGTATATAATAAATATTTTATTGCCGCGACCAAGACGTTTATAACAACAACAAAGGGAGCACGGCCCACGTAATAAAATGTTGTCTAAAATAAATTTGCATGTCCTCCGCTGCCCCGGGCGGGAAATGGGTCACGGGATTGCCCGCGGGAAATGGGTCACGGGATTGCCCGCCCGCCTGCTGTTTCGATCCCAAGGATGCCCTAAAGTGACTCTTGACTCGGTCGGGAATGAAAACAGTGCGACCCAAAAAGTTGCCAGCTCTGAACATTGTTTCAGTTTGTTTAATATTCCCATTATATTCATGTGCAGATGGCGAAAAGTTTTCAGCTATTTCAAGTGCAGTAAATCAGTGTGCAGGACACAGAGGACG
This sequence comes from Drosophila tsacasi, assembly GCA_018904565.1. Taxonomy (NCBI): domain Eukaryota; kingdom Metazoa; phylum Arthropoda; class Insecta; order Diptera; family Drosophilidae; genus Drosophila; species Drosophila tsacasi. The sequence continues at coordinate 62,246 of JAEIHY010002803.1, forward strand.
TTGCCATTGAAAGTGCAATAATTATCCTGCGGCTCTGGGTCGGTGTCGAGGGCTTTGCATTAATAATCAGACAGTGGAAATGATGGTTTCCTGGAAAAGCCCGTTTTATTCCATTTATTGCTATTTTAGAGCGAACTTCGCGTTTCCGCAGATGCGTGAACATTTTTAATGAAGCCTGAAATCGAATGCGGGACGGCCCAGTCCCGGGGGAACACTTTCGCGCTAAACTCGACCCATCGTGTGTCACGTGTGGCCTTTAAAAGAAAAAAATATAGAAGGACGGGCCAGGAAAGCGGATAAAGTGCAGAGCGAGAACAAATTGTCGAGCTTATTTATAACGAGTGGAAATTTTTTTAAGTTTGCGTGGGAGAGTCGAGAAGAAGGCGAGGAGTCCCGAAATTACAAAATTCACTGGATGTAAATGCGGGCCCCAATCCACTGGAGACATGGCCAGGAACTCGGGCTCACATGAGGCATTAGCATGTTATTTATTTCCAAGTACGAGTGCTCCGCGACATCACTCCCACTCCCAGCCCTCCGCTCCTAACAAACCGGAATTCCCACACATTCTGTGCCATTTATTTTGGCAGACGCATCTGCTCCATCTGCAGGGAACAGGACTATGACATGATTTGAAGAATTTTGATGATACACTCATTTCCCCGGCAGAGAGGCTTTCATGGTCCGAACATGTGTGGCAAGCCACTTGCTGAAGGTAGCGTGCACATGAAATGCTTATTTGGTTTCAGCCAGCACAAGCTGTTTAACACATGAATATGTATCTTCAAGTGTAAAAGCAACCACAAAATCTGGATTTATAGAACACTGGCACACGAACGAACATATACTATATGAAGGATATATTTATATCAAAAATTTAAGAGAAGCTATTAGAGCTCTTATCTGGTATATTCACACTACCCAGCAATAAATGCATAAATATTTATTCCGTTTCCAATAACGGAGGCCAGCAGAGCGTAGTATGTGTTTTACGAACTCAGTTTAACTAAGGCCACCTTTGAATTTTGGAAATGTGCAATATTAAGTTTCGCATTGGCATCGACCAAACGTTAATTAAAATAGTCGCCCACATCCTAACTGAATTCTGTATTCGCGAATGCAATATTAAGTTACGCATTTGCATCGACCATTCGTTAATTGAAATAACAACACAAGTTCTAATTAAAGCCTGTGTTCAAAGGAACTCAGTTTCATTAAATGAATGTCAGATGAGCTTTATTTAAAACGCAGAAATAGTATGAAGTAGTATGATGTAATCCTTCTCTAAAATCCACTCACGGCTAAGACTGCACCTTTTCTGTAATTCTCCCATTCGACTTAATCGATAAGGATACGTTGCACAGTCATTAGGGGAAATACTTTCTTGAAAGTTTCTTTAGTTTGTGAGCCATACGATTAAGTCATTATGGCCTGTTCTGTGAAATAGGTTTATAGGGAAAATGGCTTTAAGAATGTGCCGTGTTTGCCTTGTCTGCGCCGGAATTTTACCACGCGCCGCAACCAGGACATGGCAGCGGAGCCTGATGATGATGTGTTAATGAGCCCAAAGGGGTGACTATTCGGATAATGATTATTTGAGCATTGGGGCTCAGATGAGGGAAAACTTTTGGGACCGTACACACACTCACGTGGTAACATAACACACACTCGTGTAATGTGCACGTTAAAGTTAAAGTAGTGTTGCATAAATCATGGCTGCCGGCTAAAAAGAGTATTTATTTGTGGATTAGATTTAAGCCGGGCTGGTCCAAAAATAATTACCAGCCGGGTGCCCGAGAGAGAGCCGAGCCCTTGAGACGCCACACTGACCCTGAAATGGCTCCGCAAACAATGGAAATTTTTATGTACATTTCATTGGACTTAATTGAATCGCCCGCAGTTAATGAAGATGCTCCAAGGAAGCTCGGGCTTCCATACGCTGCCAAAAACACTCACTCACTCTACACTCCATACCACATACATATACTATGTATAAAGTGGGTGTAGCGCTCGTGCTGCTCGAGCAGTTTGTTATGATAATAATGTAAATTAATTACTGCTAGCAGTCATGGATTAGGAGGACCCTTCGGCCAAGCGGCTGCTGGCGGCGGCCTTCTTTTTCAGGGCCCATAATAATAATAATTTCCGCTGCGGAGGCGCTTAATGGGTAAGTCTTAACTTCACATTTCCGCATTTCGACGGCTGACGGTGTAAATGCCTTCCATAATCGCTACTTTGCTGCCGGGCTCCTCGGTTAACTGCACTTTGGAGCCACTTGGCCCTGCTGTCTGATCCCCTTAATTGCGATCAACTTAAGGTGCCTTTTTCGAAGCGAACGAATTAGGACAATCCGGCGGCGGTGCTTTAATTTATTGCAATTCTGTAACTATTTTTGGTGGGCGGCAGCGTCGGCTGCGGTGATTTTTATTACTAATTAGCATTGCCTGTGACATTGAAGGACTCAGACATAAATCACAGTCATCCGGCTCGCAGCAAGGTATTTATTGCCTTTTTAACTAAATGCCACTAATTACCGAAAGTAGCTTAAAGCCAACCGAACGACTTGGTCGCAGTGCCAGTTTTTATAACGCATAAAATATTTATGGCTCTGGCCGTCAGGTTCATAAAACGACCGCCTTTCGGGCCAAAGCAGCGCCAAGGAAGTACCCGCCGAAGCCATAAAACCCCAATAGGCGATACCCAATGGGTGAACCGATGACAGTGGAACGAGCTGCTCCCTTGGTCCTTCGACTGTGTTAGCTCCATGTCCAGAGGGAACCCACTGCGTCCCACTGCTGCTTGGTATGCGAAGCTTTGTCGCCGTTTTGTTTGCAATAAATGTTTAAACTCTGCATAACTTCTTAATAATTAAGCGCCGCCCATAAATCACGTAGCCGACCGGAGGACCGCACAGGCCTGCGCCGGCCTGCGCACATTCCATTAATTAAATCGCTGCATTAAATGTATTATCGTTCCGTTGCTCCTCTTATTGTTATCGTTATTTGCTCTGGCCATTCCCTGTTGTCCTCGGAGCCAGTTTTTGGTCGGTCCCTTGGCCCTTATTTATGCTCCTGTCTAATTGGCTCTGCTAATCACAATTTGCGGTGCTCAGCGATTTGGTCTGAGGACCGCAACATGTGTTCCCTTCGCACCGAATGGTTTGCATTCCTTCTCTGCATATTGTGTGGTATAGATAATATATATTACAGATGTGAGTTGATGGAAGCAATGCGACGTTTGCGAGGAGTTAAGGCGATTCTGGGAATAAATGTTAAAACAAAATGTTTTAAAAGTAGCTATAGAAGTCCTGACATTAAAAGAGGTTAGGATACATATTTATTCTATCTTATTTTTCTTAACTGGCATTTGGTGAAAAGATTCGAAGGATAGTTGAAGCCTTGCTTATATTGTTTTTCCATATACCTTTTGTCATGGACTTTAAAATATACAAAGTAATTACCAATTACATATTTTTCCCTTTTCAAAAATAAATCCAGGAATTTCCTCGACTTTAACTTTATCATTTAATATTGTACACGAAAACTACTTAAGTAGCAAGTAAAGCGTGGAAAGAAAAAAGGAAATAAGTTCCTTCTTTTTGAATTAAATTCGCATTTTGCCCCCACTCTTGACACCATCTGCACGCTTCGCTGAGAGTTTCAGAGCTTTAAATGAAATATGTTAACAAGTCGTTTTATGAGATACTCATACCGCCGGGCTTAACGAGTGAAAAATGCGCAACCTTCACATGAGACTCTGACAAAGAGATCTTCCTTTGCTGGGCGCGCTGCACAGAGCTGAGCTTAATGCGAGCGGAGGAAAACCCTTTGCGGAGTTCATCAGGAGCTGATGCGAATCTGGCCAAGAGTAGTGGGTCCTGGGGAAAGGAAGAAAGAACAACAAGCCGCAGTGAAAGAATATAAATAAGTCTGCACTCGCCAGACTTTGCTTTCGACTGGCTGTCATGTTTCCTCGACGGCAGGAAGACTCACCTGCTGCCAGTCAGCAAGTCGCTGCTGCTGTTGCGGGAAATAAATGTTTTTGTTTTGCTTAACGAATGAGTTCCTTAACCCGTTGCTACCTTTGCCTTTATATATTGTGTCTGCAAATTGGCCGCAAGCTCCTTAAAAAATCTGTTCTGTGAAGGTTCTGGCGATTAATTGAGGCACTGCGTGGTCCACCGAAGCGAAGGCGCCTAAATACTCAAGTGTTTGCATCCCAGACAGAAGGAATCAATCGCCAAGACGGAGTCACCGTTGAGACTGAGATCAGCTTCATTAGCTCTTAAGCGATTTTATCAGCGGTGATTAGACATTTTCACTTAGCTGGTCGCGTTCCCCTGATTACTTGTTTACTTGGAAAAGTGTCTTGCCCAGACTTTGTGACACTTAAATAACCCGGCGTGCAAATCGCTCTTGAACTTGGGTTCCTTGAACCAAGTCACGACGCAGAGGTGCAAAAATAAATCCCTGCCGGCTGACATTTGGCATATTCATAGCCTGGCACGCATTTCTTTGATTTTCACGTACGACTCCATTTCTTTATCATATTGTGTGTCTGTCGTGTGTGCCTGTGTGCTGGGAGATTCCACTGTCCTGTTTACACCGGCAGTCGTTGTGAATGGCCGGCCAACAGGCATCCTTGCCGGTGATTCAGACTCTGTCTGCGTTTGCCACTCGTTAGAGTGTCCTTGTTTTTGGGCTGTTTGCTTTGCATTTAAGGCGGTCAAAATCAATAGACTACCTGGCACTTATGCACGCGCTCGCAAGAGCCATGTTTGGCTCGCTTACAAAGAACTAGCTCGGAGGAGGAGGAGCATGGGGGACACCTGTACAAATATCCTTATTTTAGGTTTAGGCTCATTCAGTACCTCCATTTACGCCCAAATGGGCGCTGTGAATGGCCAACCTTTGCCGGCCAAGAGCGCTTTATTATTTTAAGTACACGCTTCGCCTTCCGTGTTTTGATTTAACACCTTTACAGGTGCTTTGGTTCTCTTTCCTCGCCTAATCGGCAGCTCGGTCTGCCCGGGTGATTTATAATTTTAATGATGCTGCCATAGCTGGGCATAAAAACCGAATCGACAGCGCGTGTTTTGCCTTCCGCCTTCTTGTATCCTACTCTCATTATTTTACACGCACCGGACCGTGTTCGTGGCTCTCGCAGGATGAGTCTGCAGGGTTTGCCTACCACGTTTCACCCTAATTTGGGTCCAAACGAACACCTCTCGATTTAGCCCGATCTATGCCTGTTGATTAAGCTGTTCAAGAAAATATACAGAAGGCAGGTAGGTGCTAGGGTGAAATTCGGATATTCCAGTTCAAGTAGAGGGGCGGGAGTGTGTAATGGAAGAGGCCACACGGCGGATACTTAATGTATCAGCAATTTGGCAAGTGTATTGATTTTGATTGGACGCCAACGCTCGGCCCCCATTAATTTCCTAGCTTTGCTTTGATTTCAAGTCGACACATTCGGCTTGGGCCAACTTAAGTGTTTTCAAATTGCGTTACCTGCTGATTTGTGATACTGACTTTAGAGTGTCGCCCTGATGGAAACGTGTAACAGATTAGCTTTCACCTTGCGAGTGCCCAGGGGTATGTTTGGGGTGAGTTTTGCCATCAATGTGTCAATCACAAGGGGACACATACACTCTGCTTATCCGTGTAAAGGCTTCCCGATGACTGGTCCCCTGAGTTCCTTAAAAAAACAACAATCAGCTTACGCATTTGTACACAAATATTTGTGTATCACTTGTGGACCCCAAACACCTGTCAGGACTTCGGGGCAGGTCCTGGGGACTTATTCCGGGGTTTGGGAGCCGATGACAGGCTTAGCCCAGCTCATAGGCCCAGACAAAAAGGTGATGTCTCTGCATCGTTATTGTTCGAATTGACCGTTGATGCTATTTCGCCGAGGAGTCACATTTTTAAGCGCATTAGACCAAGCTCCTCCTCCTCCTCTCGGCACAAATCCAGCTGACGTAGCGTTTCTTGTCCCTTATTAAACTTGTATAGGGTACGCGGGTTTCGGGCTTATCCTCCTACCGTTTGTCAACATCGAAACACAGAAAGAAATGTGGTGTAGAGAAATAGGTCATTCAATACTTAAGTTTTAAAAATCTCCAGGCATATTGCTAAGTTGTAGAGTTCAGAATTTTAAGGCGGTGATGATGATGGCAGCAGGATTCTTTATATTTCCTTTTTCTAATATTTCTTAACTGCAATAGAGGATTTTTCCAATATTTGTAAATAAATTTTAGTACAGATTACAGTCCTTTAAATGCTTTGGTGGATGTTGTTACAAATATTTATTTAAATTAGAATATTATAGTATACTCTGAGAACTTTACAGGCAATCTCTGAATTTTATAAATTGTTTGAAAAATTCCAAATTAATTTTGAAACGATTTGAAGCTTTTCGCATGGTGTTTCCGGCATCTGCATTTACCACTCGGTATTAGGCCCATAGTCGATGGCATGTATTACTTTTGCACAGATAAAATTTTATTCGCACTTTGCGACCCTGTCTGCCAAGAGCTTCTTCCCCTCCACGGAATCTTGGTAACTTTTCACTCGCCAGCTGGCGGTTTGAGCCGTAGTCATTTGGTTGCGGTTCATTTTGTGTCCAATTCCCTTTGACATTATCGCAGGAGCAGGCCCAAGGCCCAGCTTTTGGCGTTAGTTTCCGCCACATTGGGCAGCACGTGATGCATACAGAGCCTCGAGCTGGAGGATTCGAATGCCAGAGTCCTAGGGAAAGTCAAAAGGAAACCAACAAACAGTTGAATCTTGTGGCCGCAAGGCTAGCTGATAATTTCGTATTCATTCCGCTTTTCACTGGACTGCGTGGGAGTGTCTTGGCCGGGAGCCGATGTCCTGGCTATTAGCCGGCTCATTTATGCCGTTCGTGTTCGAGAGAATCAGCTAAACGTATGTGTATGCGAAGGACAACTACTACGGATTTGTGCGACTCCAGCACGCATTCAATTATGCATGTGCGGAGGACGGTCCTCGAGGTGGAAGGACATAACAGGACAAAGACTTTGCCTTTAATTAGTACACATGGCCGGGCGGCGACGTTTATTAATTCGGTCTAATTGGAGGCATCCGTCACTCGTGGCGTTTAATAATTGTTATATATTATTGGGCAGTAAAGCCTCATCCAGGCGGGTCTAATTAATCGGTTCGCAGTGTGATATTTCAGTTGCTCAAAAGCCCCTGCTAATTGTTATTGCAGCCGACTCGCAGTGAAAGAAGAATTGAGGAAGGAGAAAATTCAAATTTAATTATACCGAATGCCTAATGGCCGCGCGTATTTAAAGCCCAATTCCTTTTACGACCCTCAAAACGGAAGCTTCCTACTGCTGCGCCGTGAGTTTCCCTTGTGTCGAGCAATTTGCAGCTTGTCCCGCTCCTTGTTTGCATGGCTTTTGACACGCCAGTCGCCGTCGTCGACGGAGGTGTGGTATGGGTTGAGAGTCCCACTTCCCCGACTAGACCGAAGCCACACCTGGTTGGCCGTGTTACCTGCCGTGCTCGGGAGCAACAAACACCGCAAATTGGGGAGGAGAAATGGGCTCCTCAAAGGCAGTTTCACTTGCAGGTTCACCCTCACCCATCCTGGCGGGAATACTCCTGCCGACTGCCTGTCAGACGCAGCAGGGATCAATTCCTTGGCTGCTCATTTCCCCCCAACCGCTCAGAGGAGCTCCTGGCTGCTGTTTATTTGATTAAATCAATAAAAACACTCATAGCGCTTAAACAACAGGAGCTTTATGTTTGATGAATGCGCAGGGCGCGAAGCGGAATGACTGCCTCTGACTTTTGAATGGCAATATTTCCCGGAAAAGTCATCCAGGGTGTAGACATTATTCCCTCGCATTTCATAGAGTGCTTCTGAGAATATTTGAGCAAATACCAAAGCATGACGCCTGTGACAAGGCCCTATCTCTGCTCTGGCCAGTGTTCAGTCAGAAATTGAATTTTTCTAATAATATCAATAAAAGCCTGCTGTTGCAGACACAATGCTGTTGTCGTTGAAACTGAAGTAAAGTAAATCCGAACATTTTATTGAGGGCTATGTACTTTCTGTACTATGCTCTCCGACACTCCGACAAAGTAAATAAAGTACTGGACACTAAACGAACTCAGCAGCTTTAAATGTTTCAAACGCATTTTTAGTTGACATGGGATTTTACAATTATTTCCACACCAATTGAGTGGCAAATTTATATCTCACATACTGCGAGTATAGCGCTGCAGACACAATTCGTTATAAATTAATACACAAAGTAAGAGTGTCATATATTTAGCCGCTGTAGAGGGCCCGAATGGAACCCTTTTGTTTTGCTCTTAAGTGGAAAAGGGTCAGCGGGAGTCCAGACAAAAATTATGGCTGCAAGATTGTCAATTGCCGGAACGTGGTCCACCCAGGGTTGAATGACAGCCAGGTTCAGTGGCCGCCAGAACATCAGAGTCCCGATCGGAGTCCAGGCCTCCCGCTCGGAATATCCGTATCTGGGCACAATTAGTCACTTGAAATCTGGGCACGCACACCCACACCCCGGACTCGCATCCCTCGGCCCCATAACTCAAATTCAGTCGTATTTGCATGCGTTTACGGCTCTTTTATTCGAGGCTCGTAAAAATGTTTAATTAGCGCTTCACAAGTAATTCCGGCAAACACAGTCACAGTCACACATATATACGTCATTAAGCTGGGGGGCTTCAAAATGCGGATAGCGTACGGTTATAAATTTTTGAATGTCATATTTCCCGTGCGGCTGAACGAACATGCAACCACCGAGTCCCTGATAAGCCACATTTTGTATTTTGGTTTATACATTTGTTTAGAATTTCCCATGTCAATGAGAGCTTAAAAGAATACATAAATGAATTCAAAAAATGTGAACCGAAAACACTTTGAAGAATTACACAGGTCTGCAAAAAATGGGTTTTTGTGAGTTGTTGGAAAACGAGATATCA
>JAEIHY010002807.1:0-35451 GCA_018904565.1 Drosophila tsacasi
TTCACTGCGTTGCAAACTTCTGACTAAAATTATAATACCCTGCAAGGGTATAAAAACTGACAGAAAAAAATCTCTGTAATATAGCCAAATAATTCGTCTTGATTTAGACAAATTTTGTGAACATTTATATATAATCGACTCAACTTATTTTTGGCTTAATACAATATTTTAATTATTTTATCTAAGAACAGACAAACTTCCTACGATTATCAATAGGTAACTGATAAAATGTTGTACAGTTAGGACCACTATTTTTTTAAGCTATTAACAAAACTCTAAGCAATCAGTTTATTAATTAAAAAAGCTTTCTTGCTTTGCATGTTTAAGCTAGTTTCCCTAACATGTTTATTAAATAATCAAATGAAAATGCCTATGCCATTTTTATTATGCAATATTATTATGTTTAATGGATAAACGGCAATTCCTTCTCTCTCAAAAAATAATTCTAAGGATAACACAATCTTTTTAAATATCACCAAATTTTCTTCCAATGATGAATGAACATTTTTTATACCTATTCTATATGTATTGCAAGTCTTTTGTTTCGTAAGAAATAAATAATTATTCTCTTGCTCTTCTATTATTGGTTCGTGTTTCAACTATAACTGAACACAAGAACTTGGTAAAATTAGTTTTAAATAATTTCCTTAAGCAAACATGGAAACACACAGCACGTAAAGATTGGCAGTGGCAGCCGCACCGCAATGCAAAATCCGCATCCAGCTGCATGATGGCGCAAATTTATCGCCGCAAACCGCAGCGGGACAGATTACTGATGCGGCTGCTCCGGCAGCATCTGCAGTGCGGCGCCACAAACTCCAGCGGCCTCGGAGCGAGATGTCAGAATGCGGGAGCTCGAGATGTCAGAATGCGGGAGCTGAGGTGGTTGCCAGAAGCCAGAGCTCGGAGCCCAGAGCCCGGAGCCCGGATAGCCGTCATGCTTGGTCATGGACGCCAAATGGTTGACAGACTCTCCAGACAGCTGCAATGGCGCAGGGGCAGGGTTTGGACTGATAGCCTGGCTTTGGGCTGAGGGCTCCCGACCGCGTTGCATCGAGGGTCCGGACAGGCCCCGCCCACTGGCCTGAACGCTTTTTGGCCATTGGCTAGAACGGGTTGGCCAACGGGCGGCAGAGCGAGACAACAGGGCGCATGAGCGATAAGTGCAGCGAGAGCGAGCGAGGGGCCAACAGCGGAATGGTGGCCCGACAGAGACGGAGAGAGCCAGGCGAGTGAGTGGGACAGAGACAGCAAGGTCTTAAGAGCGGGCTTTGAGCCAAGATTGGACTCTGCTCTCTCTCTCTCTCCCTCTCTTCTGGCCAAGCTCTCTGGGCCAATTCTGCAACACGTGTTGGCGTGTTGGCCTGCGTGCAAAATAGCCGAGTTTTTTCGCTTTTTCAGCCGCTCATCCGACGCGTATTTTGTTAATTTAATTAAACAAAAACGTTTTGTTTGTGTTTTTTCCGTTTGCCATTGTTGGCCCAATGCTTTTTGCCCGTCGCAGCACACAAAATGAAATTGGAATCGCGCTCGTGCACAACTTTGAATATGTTGAGCTCTCTCAAATTGCAGTTGTCGATTCGATATTCGCCCGTCTGCTATGACATTTTTCGCTTTTTGCGGCCCCGTGTTTTCCTCTGCTGCCACTAACATGTTGTATTCGCCGTTTAATGACTTGGCCCGTTAGGTTTTAATTGAAATATCACACATTGGGCCACGGCAATGGCAAGTGTAATTGCCAGAGTGGCTTCTGCAGGGCTTTAATAGGGTTTTTGTTTCGGATTTAAGCTAAGAATGGATCTCCTTGTGAAATACTAAATAATATTGATCTAATTTCCTATAAGAAACTGATGAACATATTTTAGTATATGTGGATTGACTTTAATTTGAATATGAATTTATTAAGCCTTTGTTATTCATTTTGTTACTATTAGTAATTCATTAAAATTTGTTCCTCAGAATCATGGCTTTCATACCTCGAATATTAGATTTTTGTATCCCTCCAATTATTATGAAACTTAATCAAAAATTATTATTTTCCATTAGTTTTTTCTTTATACAATTTGAAAGCATTGCCTTTCTCCCTAAGTATCGGAAGATAAGAACATAAATAATGTGCTTTAAGCAAACTAGGTTAATTTCCAAAAACTAAAAGACAGTGGCCAATTTAAAAACGGAAGCAAAAACTGACTCTAATTCAGAACTCGCATGTTTGTCGGCCAACACTGAAACCGAGAAAGTCTTAAAGCTTCCGCACGTGACTTCCGCGGCAATTGTCGACCTGCCCGATGATGAGTCCAAGAGTCCCATCGAAGGTGCTCTCTCTCGGTGTCTTGGCCATCTTCGACTGACAGCCTGAAAAGTTAACGATTGCAGCGGTAATTGGAGCCGGGCCAGGCCGTAGTCGAGGCGTAGGCGATTAAAATGCGATTATTTCAATTGTGGCCAGCGAAATAATGATGCAGCCGACGGATGGCTGAGTGGATGGATGGATAGATGGATGCTGGGATGGAAGAGGCTGTCACCTGTCAACGAATTGGGCTTAGCTGTTATGTTAATGCGCCAAAACCGCTGACATTTATTGGCAGTTATTTATGGCGGACACTTCGCGCGGACTCTCTCGGCGTGTAGACCCATTTTTGGGGTCGGGCCTTTTCGGAGACCAGCGCTGCCCGACTACGGAAAACTCTGTAATTGTGCAGGTGACAACGCGACTGGCACGCGCTGATGCTGACGCTGATTAGACGCACTTGCACCTGCACTGGCCTGCACTCTCTGGCTCTGCAGATACTTCATCTGGAGTCACGCTCGTTTGTCCGCTGGCATATGACCATAAAGATGTTATTAATTATGACAATATTGGAGTAAAAGTGTTTGCTGCGAGTCGCTGTCCCAGAAAGGAGTGCTGAGACACTCCCTAGAGGATGTTTTGTGTCCTGACTAGAGCTTAGACAATGCAGAATCTTACAGTGGTAAGCAAATGGATGAGTTTTAATGAGAACGAATTGTAGAGTGTTTATTTTATTTGTAGTATCTTATTCCATTTTATTCAATTGAAACTCCTTTAGCACTCTTTTTTAAATGAATTCAGCCACTCTATTAATATGAAACGCACTGTATGGCTACTTTACACCTGTGAGATTTGTTTGTGAGATGCTTGACTAATGAGTTTATTAGTATTTATATGGTCATCTCCCCAGAGCTCGCCGCATGGCATATTCAAATGAAAATCTTCTTTTCTGTCCTAGATCGCAACAAACTTCCAGGAACCCCCTGTATCGAGGAGGCACGTGTCATTCCTTGGACTCTCTGATGAGATGTCCATATCGGATGGGTGTTCGATTTGTCACAGCCTCCCAAAATGGGGCATTCAATGCTGGACTTGGTCTTGTGAAAATATTTAAGGTCTTAGCTGAGCCACCATTCACATCATGTTTTAATATATAACTTCTACTTAGAATAATACATTAAACTTTTGAATTATGTTTTAATAAACACGATAAACTTCACAATAATATGGTTTAAATTTACAACTCGTCCCTTGTTCGGTTGATCAGGGTGTAGCGATGCTTGGACGGCAACAGTTCCTTGAACTTGGACTCGTGCACAACCGGCGGGATCACGGCTTCAGCGGTCGTGTCATTCGCCTCTTCCTCATAATCGGATGTCATGTGGTAATCCCAGTGAAGCTGGCCATTGTGCAGGTCATCTATAAACTTTTTCAGGGCGCCCGGCTTGTGAATGTCCGAAAATGTCGGAAAGGAATACATATGCTTGAAGGAGTCAATGGCAATTAATGGCAGATCGCCCTGTGATTTTCCCATGTGGCGTAGTGGATGAACGAACAGAGCTCCATCGGCCATAACGAACATAACCCTCTGCTCATCCGCTAGCTGAGTGTGAACCACGGTCTTGAACTCTCGAACAGGGCCCAGATCGTTCTTGTCGTAAAAGATCACGACGAGGGGCAGCCCCTCCTCGGTTAGTTCCTCGGCGTTGTCAAAGGTTATTTCCCACACCAGAGGCTGACACTTAGACATCCAGGAGATCAATTCTTCAAAGCTGGTCATGTTGCCCGAGTACTTGCTGAAGTACTCCCTGTGGTTAATGGTCGAGGAGTCTGCGCGGAAGATGATCATATTCTTTTCGGGCGGATGGAGGTCTTTGCTCACCTCCCCGAAACCCACCAGAAACCTGTGACTTAAGCGGTAGGGTAATTTTTCTAATTAAAAAGCAAAAATCAAACCCACCTGCATCGGGTTTTCCAAATTCTCGCAGCCTTGCGGTAGTTAAAGTACTCCTCGTGATCCCTGGATATAAAATAGCCGATGACCACTCCGGATCCCTCCTCGGCGTTATGCCACTCAGTGAGGTTGTGGATCTCCTTAATGGGATCCGATAGCTCCTCCTCCACGAACTGAACGAAGGCATTGACGGATCTCTGGCCCCGGTATTCCTTATAAGCGATCAGACCACTCCTGGCCACCTTCAGCGTTGGGTACTTGCTAATATAGAAGATTTGGGCCAATTCCGCTTCAGTGTCGCAGTTCACCTTGCCCAGGATCACACGTCCGTTTTCGGGAAACTGCTCGCGAATCTTTGCTGCCGCCTCCTCGAAAATAGGCTCCAGCATCTGGCTAAAGCGGCACCAATCCGTATAAAAGCTGAGCAGCACCAAGTCATTGGAATTGATAATGGTTTTCCAGTTTTCGTAGGTAACCACCACCGCAGAGCCTTCAGTTGTTGGGAAGAGTTGATAGCCTACACTTGCCAGCAGGATGAGGATATTCGCACAACCGGTCACCTTCATTTTCCTCACGCGACTAATGACATTGATGATCTCTGTTCCAGGTAAACTATCGAATTTATTTTGTGAAATTTTAATTTGGATGGTATATCGCAATGATTCGTTTCGGTAAGAGAACTTGCATTGGTTATGTGTTGCATATATGTTTTAAAGAGTCAATAAGAATCTATAAACTTGTTTGTTTTGAAAGGTTCTTAAAACGAATTTCTGTTATTATATTATTCCAGAGTGTTTCAAAGACCATTATAACTATGGATATTCAATTGGCTTCACCTTTAAGTGTTCAGAACAGGCTGAAATTTTCCATTTAAGAAAGACTTGAAATAAAATAAATTCCCTTGCCAGATACGCGTACTTATAGATGAGATACTTCATCGATGCTAATGATGCGTCATGGTCGTGGGACTGTGTCTGGGCATTGAGACGAATTTCCAGTAGACAATTTGGCAAGCTGTCAGCGCCACTCACAGTTAAAGGGGCGTGGCAGCTGGGCGACTTCGAGGGGCGAGGGACTTCGACAACTCGTAGCTAATGATTGTCTGTGAACCGTTAGCCGGCAAGGACATCAATCAATCCGAGCGCTGAGGGCGAAACCTCCCCCGTGGGAGAACTCATCCCCCGTGGCCTGTGGCCTGCTCACGTTAAATAAATAAACAAACTTATAAACTCATTCAAATCATATTTAAAAATCATCGTAGAGCAGCAGCAACAGCAACAGCTTGCCCATTCATGAATTATTAGTTGAAGCTTATCAAACGTGACCAAAATCGGAACGGAAAAGTTAATGAAAAAAAGGAGCAGCTGTTGCTGCTGCTGCTGCTGAGGGCTCCGGCAAGTGTGAAAAATCAGCAAAAAAAGGAAGGTCCTGGGGAAAACCGTGACTGCTGCCCGAAAAGAGGAGAATGGAAAGTCCGGAGGAGGACTGGCTCACACATGTGCTGCGTTATTATCTTTTGGCTTGACCGCAGGACGTGTCAACTTGCGGCTCCATCTATACTCCTCATATAAATCAGGCTAAGAAAAACCCTGCCTGTGGACATGCGGGCTGCCAAAGTTCCTTTTTCGCCGGCCAAGCTGCTTATAAATTTTTGAGCAATTCTTACACAACTCCTCCTTCTTCTACTTGCACAAAAGCAGCTTATTGACAGGCTATGTGACTACTGAGAGTCTCGTCTCGTGCGTCCTTAGTTGTGGTCAGAGTGGCATTGGACAGGACATGGCCGTCTTAAAGGCGAGGCCTTAAAGCTCTCCAGCAGGTCGGGGCTCCGCCCAAGCGTTTGGGCCATGACTGCCACGGCAAGGTGACGTAATTATAGATGTACTTCGCCTGCCTTCCAGCCAAAGTGCAATGGACGCGGCCCAAAGCAACCCCTTAACATGCAGCGGACGGCTGACAAAGCAACTCGCCACAGGAGCTGGTGTTGTGCTGCGAAACTCTGAATTCTGAATTCCAAATGCGAAATGCCAAATGGCAAACTGAAAGGATAACAAAGTCAAGGTAGGAGTTTAGGACAGTGTAAGGGTTGACAGGGCCAAAAAACCGAGCAGCCAAGTGGGCGTAAACGTAGACGCCGCGCGGTGGCTTCATAATTGCCAAGGGTATGGGGATCTTTGCGGTGTGTTGTAATAATATAATAAATAAAATATCTAACTTAAGAAATTTATACAAAGAAATATTCAAGAATCAACTTTAAAGGGTATCAGTTCTATGGCATAATAAAGGGAATTAATCGATACTATCGGAAATATTATAGATATATTAAAAATATAGTACCTATTTTATGTTATTGTAGATATTCTAGACCATTAATGTTGGTTCTGATAAATCTGTAGATATCTTCCGAAGCAACTAAAGATAAATAACCGTACAAAATATTTTAAGCTAATAGAAGAAAACGATGACTGTCAAAGTCACTTCTAACATCTTAATTTGTTCTTAATCTCCAAAAAAGCTCACAACCAACTTGACAACACTGGGATAGTGTATCCAAAGGATACCCCTCGTTTCAGTTGGCATTGGCAAGAGTTGAATTGTCGCAGCTCGGTATCTTGTAATCTGGTAGCTACAAGACGCTGCGACACATTAGCATAAAATCATGATTAAGATACGGAACTCTCCAGGCAGTGCGTATCCGTATCTATGCTATAATGGGCCCAAGTATCTCATGGGTAATTAACGCACACAAGACAGGCGTAAATCAAGGTTATCTGCCGTTCGAAAAGAAAGGCTTTGCCTTTTTGGTGAAAAATTGCACTGCGGACATGAGAGTTCGCTTAAAATGCAATTTGTAGATTTGTAGCAGGGAAATCCCTTTCTTTTTCTAAGTTATTTAAGTCCTTTCGGGTTACTTTCTTTCTTTTCGGCTAGACATTTCCGTTTGACGCAGTTTCTGGATGGCTGCAGGTCTCGGTGGGAAAGTGTCATTAGCATTGATTAATTCGTACCACGATTTGCATGGAAAAACAATCAATCAACACGTCCTGCTCGTCCTCCATTAGTCAATCTCGAGATTGAGATTGAGACGCACAGCGCCGCCACTTGAACTCGTCGAGAGTGTCACCGCGCAAAGCTATTCCCGGCTGTCCATCCCGGAATCCCAGAGTCCCGGAATCCCTTCATCCATCTATCCATCCAGTCTTTTCAGGGACATTAGCAATCGCAATCGTCTGCACATCATTAACGGCTTTCTGGCGGGGATGTGGCGTTAGCCCTCGAAAGCAACGACTACTCATCAACTCGGCCGGGCCAAAATGTTTAGAAAGCTGTTGTTGCCAGTTTGGGTTTAATGAATTACCACGCACCCACCTCGAGTGAGTGCAAAAGTTTCGACTCCGTTTGGGTGTAATTAAAGTGGTCTTTGTGGTTCAGAAGTGGAGCCAAACAGGGTCTTAGGCGAGGAGGGGTAGTTCTTATAATTCGATAAGAAAATAAAGGATTTAACAAATCTAAAATTATACTTTAATGTTAAGTCAAGAATATATTTTTGCAAAAAATAAATTCGATAGAAATTTTATTCATATCTGTTTATTATACACTTTCTATTCAAGTCATAGGTAAAAGGAATACCTTTGAATTGTATATTCTGCGTTTGATTTTCCTAATTATAGTATACTAGAGATTCGACTTAGTAACTAAAATATGGCATAATTTTAAAGCATTTCCTGAAACTCAACTTTATTCCAACTCTCTAGACCCCTTGGCAACGCCCTCCCTGCCTCGGCTAGATCTTCGAAGGCATAATTAAGCCACATCAATGTCGTGTTAAGTAGCCGGCCGACTAATGATAGCAACATTTGCAACAAAAGCCAATTGTTAAACACAAGGAACCCGGGCTGAACTGAGGGGTCTGAGACCGTGGGGAGGCCCAGGCAAACAGAAACATTTGGGACTTTAATTTTTATGCGTGAAAACACAGACCAACAAAGACCCATAAACAGGAAAAAAAAGAAAAAACAAACAAACAGCGACCACAGGCGGCACTTAAAATGCGAGACATTCATTTTTCTAGGACAAAAGCAAAGGACACTGCCAGGAGGAAGAGAAACCGGCAGGACACGAGGAAATTCAATTAGCCTGAGAACTTTCGGGTTGGTTTCACCGTTTGGGCAACGTTTGCTTAGGTAATGTTTCAATTAATTCGGTCCCCGGACCTCATCTGCCTGGTCAGTCCCCCGGCTAATGATGCCCGGGGAC
Source organism: Drosophila tsacasi (assembly GCA_018904565.1). Lineage (NCBI taxonomy): Eukaryota > Metazoa > Arthropoda > Insecta > Diptera > Drosophilidae > Drosophila > Drosophila tsacasi. The sequence goes on from JAEIHY010002807.1 coordinate 8,502, forward strand.
TGGGTGGTCCTTACAGCGTCGGCATTAGATGATCGCCCGGGATGATGCATGGGATTTCCATCTCCCGCAGAACAAATCAAATCAATTGCCCACAATTAATAACACCAATCCGGGCGCATCTATCCAGACTGCGACAGCATTTCATTATTTGTTATATATTTCAAAGATATTTATTTGATAAACGCCGCCGACGTTGCCGCCAGACGCCAAAAATCTCATCGCTTTAAGTGGCTCATTTCGGTAAGATTCGGGGGCTGGGCCCGGGTCCTTTGCAGCCATAACCGCAGGCAACGAACCGACACCACGACTGCAAAAAAAGAACCGGGCAGGGCTCCACGGCTACCGGGTAACATATCAAAACGCCGCAAATGGGCAAGGAAAAAATAAAATCATATGAACACGGAGTGCTGAAAAAAAAGCAAACATGCAACGTCGTCTAAAGGATTTGCCCCATGGCAGGCAACGGCAAAGACAAAGTAGCTGCGTTTCCCCCCAAAAAGAAGAACTGAAAAAAAGCCCTGAAAAGACCCAAAAATGTGCTGAGCCAAGACCACGATGTGGATATATTTGGGAATTTATGCCGCGATTTTGAAATGAAAAAGCGCGGTGCAAAAACGGAAAAATAAAAGTGAAATAAAGGCAACGAGGACCCGAGGCGGCAGCAGAAGTCAGAAGAGAATCGCGTATTCGGTAGCCCGCAAGTGTCAACCAAATAAATTTGAAGACCTCGTTTTGGGTAACGCCCCAGCCGAATGAGGGATGCGCTTTATGGGGTAATATCCTTGGGAACGCAGAGCTTCAGGTCTTAAATCGAATATATTTTATTTTAATATTATTGAAGTTTTAAATGTCGAAACTAAAACAAAATGTAGGTCAGTATTACTTGAGATTTTATTATTTTAATAATAATATTTATTTATAGGATTAATGGCTGATAAAATAAATAAATTTACGGAAATGTTCAAACAAGTTATAAAAAGTGTACTTAAATTTACTTGGAATATACATACAAGTCAATAAAATATCTATAATAACGTAAAACGCAATTTCTAAATAATGACAAAAAATACTACAAGTTTTTGTAGTAGTCCTAATTTTGTAGACTGTTTTAAATACCTTTAAAATAATAATATTGCACTTTTTCTTAAGGTTAAGTTAAAGAGATTAATATTTTAAAGTAACAAGTGAGACAAAAATAAATGCTTTCTTAAATGAGACAAACTCCCTCCCTTTCTAATAATGAAAAAGCTTCAGTAAGAATAATTTGGTCTATAAAGCTTTATTTTAAGTCTCCGCTAACTTGGCAGGGTATTCGATATCCCGAACGATTTCTGCCATGCATGTGAGCCCCTGCATCGCCCAGCTGAAGTTCACACTAGGCTGCGTTAATCCAATATGTGATTACGAGTGTTCTGACTTTAAGCATCTGTTAAATTGGCTTAATCCACGTCTCGGTGTGCGTGCGAGCCGCCGTCTGAGTTGGCCTTCGAGGGCACTCGTATCTCCCGCTGCCACTTTGTAACTGTTGTCATTTTTATTGCCCTGGGAATGTTTTTTGTCCACTCGCTCGGCGCACACGCCCCTCAGAGAAAAAAAACAAAGTTTTTTCCCCGTTTCCGACTACGTCTGTGTCTTTCTCTATCTCCTTTGCCGACCGGGTGTCCTTTGTACTCGGCTAAACAAAAGTTTTCTCGATGATTTTATTGACCAATTTTTGGGTGCGTAAGTTCTGTATTTTTTCCGTATTCCTTCTTGTGGCAACAACGCTTTTTGCATGCCTCCATCTCAGAAACTCAGAAAGCAATCAGGAGTCGAGTTCGTTTATTTTGGATTTTCTTTTCTTTGAGTTTTTTTTATGGCTTTATGGCTTTATCTGCGGGGATTTAAAGTTTTATTGTGATTTAAACACTTGTTAATCGTGTGTGCATATGTCAATTCGCTGTCGCCTTGTTTGTATATGTTTCTGGGGGTCACATCGGGGTTTTTAGTGAGTCCAAGGGGATTAAGTTGTTGTGGGATATTATGACTGGTCAGCGGTGTGAGATGGCTCTTGAATTTTCTTTTATTATTAAAGTTAGTTGACTTACTTGCTAGTGTCTTTATTATCTTGAATATTATAGAACTGGGCTTAAGGAAGGTATTTTAATATTCATTTTATTATAAATACCTATTAGTGTTATTTCAAATAGCAAACTGTTGATGCGTATCACGTATTTTTATTTATCTTATATTATCTTTAATGTGATAAAGTTAACCGAAACCTAACTCCTAATACCCGTATTCCTTCACTCCATTTAATCCAATTTGCGTTAAGCTGCTGTGATTCTAAGCCGAAATTTGCATTCGCTTAATTCATGTCACCACCAGCGCCGGAACTCTGGCATCTGCAATATATCGTTTCATTGATAAATTGTCCCAGTCCCGAGGAGATCTGGGTCGGAATCGGGAACAGGTTCGCTCAGGTCTCCTCTGGCTGAGCCAATCACTTCGTCTCAATCGGCGGGTGACGGGCTCCTTGGCCACTTCGGGAGCCACTAGCAGCGGCACATCTGCTCACAGTCAGACCCAGATCCAGATCCTCATCCACATCCACATCCAGCCGGACAGGCCGACGAACGATTGTAATCAAAATACAACAAATTAAGGAGAGAGGAGCGCGACGAGTGTGCGTGAGAGCGGCCTGGATACTGCAGGTACCTTTTTTAAAATATTTATTTATGCAATTATTTTGCAAGTAGCTCAAAATAAATAAATGAAATGAAATAAAATAGCAGGCCCGGCTAACCGCGTACCTGGGACGGGTTCCAAGTGCTCGGGCACGACTTCAATTGACGAGGCAGTAAATTAAAATTTAAATTTATGCCATTTGCCGGTGGATACGGGACGGAGACGCTCGTCGCCCGTCGCTCTCAGCCCGAAAACGAAGAGACAGGGCACAATTAGGTGCAGCTAAAGGTGCGCCCCATGCCGAAGAGGCCTTCGCTCAGCGGTGGGTAAGGTAAAGGTGGCCAAATGGCCAACGTCCCGGGTTACAGTATCGGCCATGTCATCACTTCTATTGTCGTCATCGCGCGTCATCTTTCTGTCAAAAATATATTTATTTATTTGTGCATTGCGAATGCACTGGCCGAAGCCCTAAGTGAAACGTCAGTGCGGTCACCTGCCAACAGGTGTTGCCTTCGAGCCCTCGCAGCGATGCGTTTTGACCCAATTAGTTGTGGCTCTGAGCCGGGCTACAATGTAAGCGCCGAGTTTATGGCTCGTAAACGTCGTGGCCGGCGAGTTTTCATCATTTTGCATTTAATTGCAGGCCAGACCGTGTCGTATACGTAATGTCTGGGTTTGTAGTTAGAGAAGAAATATATTTGAGAACAACTATGCACAAATATTTTCATTCACAAATGCTACCTTTTGGCTTTGTTTTTGTCATTTATTATATCCTCAAAATATTAATATTAGTAATTCCCTCAGAAATATGAAAATAAAATTATTTTTAAACTTCCCAAAGTTCAATTCCTTCCTGCGCTGTGTATCCAAAACTTTCGTTTCCCACAATTATGACCCCAAATTGAGGGACGAACTTCAGGTACAAGTTACTACCTTTCTACACTCATTAGCCCAATCATAACTGTGAAGTTGTAAAACCGCCAAAAAACAAGGAAACCGGCGGAAACCACCCAGATAAAGATACAGATGCATCAGAGACATCCTCGACCGCCGAAAGGGGGCAATAAATGGCAATCAACAGACAATCAATGGGTTAAACCCTTTTTGCTTTATGATCCGAAAACAATTTAAGCTTTTATTTGTTTTTGATGCCACCACAGCAAGGTAATCAGGAGCCGCCAACTTGTCTTCCAAATGGTAGCAAATCAAATTGGCCAACACAGGAGGAACGGACTCGCTCCGAACCGCAACAGACTCCGCTCGGAGTGAGCTAAGGCTGGAGCTGGAGCCGAGTGCAATGAGCATACATCACGGCCAACAGTTGCATTTGGACACTGGACGAGTACGAGTCCAATTGATGGATCACCCAAAACCGACTGCTGCAATTGTTGCAGTGACTGCTGCTGCTGCTGCTGCAGTTGCAGTGGGACCAAAGCCAAATGAGTTGAGAAGCAGTTGCGTAAAACGAAACCAGCGATAATGATCATGCCAAGCGCAGAACGCGTTAAAGATTTCAACGTCGTCATCAGCAGCAGACAGAAGCGGCCAGCTACTGGTGGCACTCTCTAAGATCGATTTGGTTTGAGTTATATCAGCAGTTAAAGAAAAGCTTTAAGTGGAGAAAATGGGTAGTACAAGGTCTGGAGAAATACCTTAAAAATCTCATAAAGTAGCTCTTAATATAGAAAAGTACTTTTAATAATTACTTAGACATATATTTGCCATTAACAAATCTTACTATATTTTTTAAAAATATTTTACCGCAGATGAAATGTGTTACTTTCTTATTGTAATACATCGCAAGCTTCCACTGTAGCCACCATCTGGAGTCTTCTTCAGCTCCTGACCCATCGGAGACCGGACGTAGTCGCAGGCCAAGTGCGATTGCAAATGCACGGAATTCTCATTGAGCCCCATCCATTGGCCATCTTACCCCGCTCCCATCTTCGCTGTTAGTCTGGCCATTAACGCGGCTGGCCAGCACTTTGGCATCGGCATCGGCATCGGGGCGATCGGCTACCGTTGCTACCGGTTGGCCGGTCTTGGCCAACTCCGACAGGTGCCCCCTCCATCGCTTCCTCTGCTGATGAGTTTAGTGCCGCTCACTCGTCAATGATTTGTACTTTTTGTTCGCGGTGCCCGCCGCCTGACGAAAATCATAATAATCATAATAAAATGCAGCTATATCCATTTTAACACCAAAAATACGAGTATGTCTGGCTCCTGGGCATCCGGACCCCGGCATCGGGCAGCAGCCTCCCCATTGAAGTATTGCCGTTGTCATGCCAATTTGGAAGCTGCAGTCTAGCTGGAGTACAAGAATACCACAATGCACAATACGGGCTGTCGCATTAAAGTCGCTGATTTGTGTTTGGCACCCACAGTAGCCGCTTCTGGGTGGTTCTGGTAATTAGGTGTGCTTAACGTGCTAAAATCGCATGTTGATTGCCATGGCAAGAAGCTAATGGAAAGTCTCGAATCTGCTCAGAATTATGGTTTAAGGCAGGATTCACACGGTGGCAGTAATAAATGTGGGTTGTAGTTTTTGAAATTTATTAATATATAATTACGAATATCTGTACGATATATATTTAATTAAAATAAAAAGGAAATGTATGTACAATTATTATTAGACTTTCGTACTTATGAAATGTTAGAATACAAGTGTTGGAACTTACGTCATGGTAAAAGAAACTTATGACAAGTGGACAAGTCTGTAAAAATCTTAAATATTTTAAGACGGGGTTGATAATAAGTAAATTATACTATTAATTATATTATGCAACTGTTGAGAGCTTTTACAAATAAATAATTAATATTTAATATCTTGGAGGGAGAAGGCTAAGGTCCCCTGATTTTATTACTGAATATATTTTGCTCATCTTTGATTCTTCCAGTACATTTTTTTTCTGCGTGCACCATAAACACAGAGGAGGTAAATAAACAAACATATAAACACTTGTGGAACCGCAAAACAAATTTAGTCACAACCATGACAGTCGCTGCGGCAGAAACCGTTGAGCAGTATCTGTATCTTCATCGGTTGCCCTGTCTGAATGTATCTGTATCTGTGCCTGCCTGCGAGTATTGATCTAGCTTCGATTTGCTGGATCGTTGCGGCTATTGATGTTGTCAATCAGAGCGGACTTAAACGAAGGTTGAGAGTTGCATACGTTTAATCCACAAGACCACAGAACCAGACCCCCGAGTCCGAGCCAGACTCGGATCCATTGAAGCGCGTAAAACGCGGCAAGTGCAGGATGCTGCAACTCGAACTCCGATGCGAGTCATCGGTAATGATGCAAACTGCCCCGCCAGATGCAGATGGAGATGCAGATGCAGATGCGGCGCCGCTGATTGCAATCGGCGAGCGTTTACCGCTGGCCCTGTATTTGTGTTGCAAATTTACAGCTCCAGCGGGAGGGGCTGAGGCTGCCACGTCATTAGCCGCCAAGGTCACTGCAGATCGATGCGGCAATCAGTTCGCAGCGGGGCCAACGACGAATGGCAACAAATTAGCCAAAGTGATGATGCGTTAAGTGGCAAAATGCAAACTGGCAAAGTAACGCAACTGCCAGCCAATGAGGAAATTGGTTTTAGCGGTTTGGAGATCGGGGTGCGAGGTGCGAGGGTTTTCGGAATCCGGGCTTCAGTGACAGCTGCCCCCCGCCTTTTGGCCAATTAAAATCAAATTTCAAAATTTGCAAAATTCACAAACGCTCCAAATTTTGTACAACTGATGACAGTTTAATTGCCCTCCTGACAGCTGCTTTCACTTAGGCGGTGGCACGAGTATCGCCATCCGAGATCTGGAGCGAGTTGATAAGGGGATGTCTCGATAAGGTCGCACTCTGCAAATTCTGACATTAATTACTCATCAAATTATGGCCACTTTAAGGGGGCTTCCCTTTTCGAAAGTCATTGTCATTGGGCCTGTAAAGGGGTTCGCATTAGGGGTGGATAAATTATATAAAAATGGATGAGGCATGTCATTAAATGGGGAACAAAGTTTACTTAGTTTACTTCATATTTATCTCTCTTTTAAGTTTATAATGAACTATAAATATTGGTGGTATCAAAAATTAAACTTAATAATTAATGTAAGTAACAATGACTTATTGCTGACTAAAAACATATTAAGCTTTTTTCAACCTAAGTTTTGGTGTTGAAAACTTTTACCAAATCTAATTATAACATCCTTCTTCCAGACTTCATTCGGTTAACGATTAACCTTGAAAACTGCCCGCGATTCCGTGTCCCGCCTGGCCAATTTCTGCTTTATATTTGCCATATCGCATATATGCAAATTGGCCAGACAGATAAACACACATTGGCAGCTACCAACTCAGTGAACTTGGCCCAAAACGCATTACCGTTAGAAGCTCCAAATTGCCGGCCACAAAAACAAAATACAAAAAATACATAAAAAGGATAAAAATTTGCATGTGATACCGCCGCAGGCAAAAAGCCAGTAGCTCCAATAATTTCAAATTATAAATCATAATGCGGCGGCAAAGGAGAAATTAGAATATCAAAACTTTTTTGTCCGTCGATCGGCGGCTACTGCAATTTGGTTAGCGATAATCGAAATTGGCCCGGGACACGAAGGCCCCAAATTGCCACAGCGCGCCGATCGTCGCGGCTTTGGAAAACTAACTGTTCTCCGATTTTGCATAATTTTGCAGCTATTTTTTCAGCACATTTCAGCATTGTGTTTCTCATGCAGATCCGCCGTCCGCGAGCGTTTGCATTAAATAGCAATTAACCTTAATTGATTGCCCGATTATCGCCATTTCCCCTCACGAATTTCACTTTCAGCCGGAGCAATTGGGCGACTTCCGACTTGGATTAGAGGAGAACGGGCTGGCGGGCGAGTGGCTAGAACTAGGTGTAGAGCCTGGGTCTAGTGTCTATCATTAGCATCAGAAAGCCATCATCATCATTACCCCGAGCACGAGCACGAGCTGACACCCATGCACGCGATGGTGCGAGATGAGGCAGCCGGGAATCACTGGCGCTGTTAGACACACACGCAGGCAATAATCATAGGCATAGGCAATCTTTGTGGCACGGAGGTGTTGCTCTGCAAAGTGCGGCATAATCAGTGGGCAGCGTGCCACAACTGCTGCAAACATCGATCTTTCGCACCAGGTAATTCTGGGTAATTTAAGTGGCACTGATGAAACCATTACGAGCAGGAATTCAATTTGCGTTCAATAGGTGCACCTCAAACAGCAAGCAACTATGGGAACTAAACTGACGGTAAAGCTGCGATAACAGCCCATAAAACTCTGATTAGTTTGATGGAATTACCCCGAGCAGATGTTCCATCATCTAACAACATCTCCCTTCGATTGAAGGCTTTCAGGCCGGCTGACATAAGTTGACAAACTTATTTCCAGCCAAGAAGGCAGCTCCATCGAGCGGCAACTAAGTTGGGCTCCAAATAGATACATCAGGGGCTTTAAATATAAATCAATAAGCGAGCAAATGGCAAACGCTGCATGTAAGCACTAAATCAAAGTGTCATTTCGGTAACTGATACACTGGCGCACCGCCGAGGGGGGAGTCCGGTCGAGTTGGGCAGCGGAAATTGAATTATGCCCCGTTGGACTCCGACTTCGGGCTCGACATGCATGAATGAGCGTTTGACTGAATGGCTGCTGCTGCTGCTTTATGCAGCAAATGTTGCTGCACACAGAGAAAATCATCAGGTAAAATTTTATCAAGAAAATGGTTAATGGTTGAACCGTGATATGATTAACTTATGGTAAAATTTAAAACATTTTCAGGAATTGTACATTGTTTGTAAAGTTCACAGTGTATCAAAATAATTCATAATTATGCCATTATTTTTAAGACTTGCTAATATTTATGTGATCTGAAAATGGTTAGCGAATTAACTCGAAGAATAAATACGGTTCGCTTAATTCTCAACCTCCGGACACAGACAGTTTTTGTTAAGTAACAATAATTTATTAAAGGATTAAGAAAATTATAAATAAAAGTATTTGTACAGTATAAAAATATCTTACTAGAATTGTTAGATGAAAAAACTAATTACAGTTATGCTAAATTGCAGAAAATAAATGTTTTCATTTAATAAATTCTTGCTGAGACCATGAATAAACTTTATGGAGCTAGAAATGCTATCTTAACAACATGACTTTATTTGAAAACCCCTGTAAGGGTATATATACAAAATGTAATACTTTAGCAAACTTGCTATATACATATATAGGCCAATTTCACCAAATTTATTAACAGTATATTTTTTCTGAGTGAGATACCGCTGAGACCGTTGATGCTGCCTTAAGTGACAGACGGCGGACAAGTGCTGCTCAAATCGGGTGCAACCACTTTCGTTGGCCAGCGGACATCGTCGATCTCAACGACTGTGTGAATCTGTGGAGCGGTCTCTATGGCTGGCCAGGCTGGCCTGGAACTGGAGTCGGGCAAATCTAATGTCCACGTCTGAGCGGTTTCCTCTGCAAACCCGTTTCAGCGGGGCATTAGATTCGATACGCATATGCGATACTGTAGTTTATGGGCCACAATTAAAATTGTGCGACTTGAGTGCGGCGTCAGAGACGTAGCCTAGGAGGGGTTATTTATTTATTTATTTAGTATTTATTAAGAAAGATGTACTACAACATTTTTAAAGAATGGATCAGAAGAAAAGCGTCATCATTTTATAATTTTCTTTTTATTTCTTCCTTAATTTTCAATTAAAAATCAAAGTAAGTTATAAAGCATGTGAATATTCCTTAAAATGTATATATTGTGGCAACTCTCTCTAGTCTATATTATTCAGTTTCCCCCCTCGACTAAGCCCCTGACTCCGAGAGCACGACAAAACGCATTAAATGAAAATTAGTTGCAATAACATGAAAATTCATAGCTTAATATGAGGCAAACTCACACACGGAGGCAGGTTGCAGTTGGCTGACAAAAAACTTTTACTTATACATTCGCCGATTGTGGCAGATTGACATGGGAAAATGCTTATAAAAGGACTGTGCGAAGTGTTGAGTTATGATCTGAGTTTTTGCGCAGCTTCGAACAATAAAAAGCTGATTGATTGTTCGAGCAATTTAATTGAGATGATACAGCTCCAGGGCCAGTCGGTGGCGGATCCAATTAACAGGCAAATTCCCATGATCGAGTGAGTCTCTCGCCCGGAATCAGATGAAAATGAAATCGAAAGTGTCGCTCATTTGAATATCGGGCTGTCTATCCGCTAGACTGACCACTTTCAATTACCTGACACATTGGCGGTGGAAAAAAAGGCAGTGTTTTCCGAAACGGAAGTGGAAAGTGTTGCAATTACCTCGGGGGGCAGAGTTAGCCAAGCAGCAATGTGCTAACAATATATGCGGGCAAATGCTGACTGCCTTAATAATCAAACATAATGCGTTTAGGCCGAACTAAAAGGGCACCCGAGCACCCGGCCAATTAGAAGCAAATAGGGCAGATCCAAGGCTGTCATTAGGGTTCGGATGCCACACATATTTTCGGCAGATATGTGCCCCTTAGATTAGCCCGAAGTATGCCGTTGCTAACGGCGTTTCGGGGCAGCCGAAGAAATCCATCAAGGGATCATCAAATTCGAAGTGACGTATTGCGTTTTTGGAGGCCCAGACTCCAGATCTGTGGAATGTGCGGACCCAGGACCCGAAAAATAATGCCCAACTAAGCGAAGGAGCCCGGAGAGATGAAGAAGGTTGGAAAAAGGCCAATAAAACATCAACACGACCAGAATGATAACAACTAAGTAAACGTCTGTCACTCAGTCGACCTGGCCAGAATTTTGATCAGCCGAAAAAGAGGAGATCAAAGGAGTAGCACAGAGAGAAATAATAAAAAATATTCGATATTATATTTGTTATATATTCATTATTTATTCGTAAAACCTATTCCAAATCTTTTTATACGAAAGTACTCTTTAGTTATATGTTTAACATTCAAATAAATTGAAATATCTGGGTGAATGGGTCACAATTTCTGTCTGTGTAGACCCAGGGATCGAGAATTCTGGATCGATGGCAACGGCCGCTGATCAAAGGCCCCCAAAACTTGACTGAAGGCTGAGGGACACTGACGATTGCAGTGCAAATGATAATTTATTAGATTGCGATCTTTGGCCCGGCACAAAAATGTGCCAGCCGCAAATAGAGGAGCTGGCTTGTCCCGGGCTCCTTTGGCATTTTTATTGAATTAATTTAACTCGTCATTGTCTGCATTTCTAATTAAGCCGAATTAATCATGAGCATCCGAGTCTCGCTCGCAGATCGCTAATTATGCGTAGACCAAACTGGGCTAACCGCCGATCTGGATCTGGATAGAGTTCCTCCATCTTGGGTTGGTTGGTATTAGCTGGGGCCCAGGGAGCAGCTGATGGCGCGGCGGCGGCGGTTTTGAAAGCGTTTTGCGACCGAGATGCGATGATGGCGATGATGATGGTGGCCACGATTATGATCAAACACTTGATACCGCAATCGCAATGGGAACACTGTCCCCGAGACCCGAGGCAGAAGCCGAGCGCGACTTTGATCTCTGCCGCCACGCACGACACTCTTAATGTCATTGTTTAGTCTTTAGACCCAGCCATTGGCCTTGAAGGGGAACCCGCCAAGGCATTTGGCCAAAAATGCCAAAACAGTTAGTAATTATTTCAGTCCTTTCGTTGGCACTTTTAGCTAAGCACACAGCAAGACTGAAAATAAAAACACTTGAAACCTTAGATTTATTTTTTGTGCTAATGTACAAATAGAATATAGAAATGTGTGAAATATATTTAAAAACAAAACTCTTTACGAAAATTTTTGTTATTTTTGAGTACACATTTTAACGAAATAAGTGTACAATATTTCTTTTGATAACACATCACAAAAGTAAAAACTTTCTGTAAAATAATATAAATGTAACATGAGACTTAATAAGTATTTAAGAATATATCAAGTTAAAATAAAATTAGTATAGGCTTCACCTATTTCAAGCATATCCTATTAAATAAATTAATAGCGATTTTTATAGCAATTATTACTCCCAGACAGGGAGCCTCACCACTGTTACCTACCTACCATTACTCCCAAATATTTATATTTATTATTTAATAAAAGGAGATCGTTTACACTTTATTTAAACTTTTTAAATGGCATTTGAACAGAACGTTGTCTTGTTATATTCCTTGTAATTCCTAAACATTTATTATTAAATTAAAATAAATATATAATATCAATTAATTCTCATAATCTCATAATTATCAATTAATACCATTGAAAATTATTCTAAAAATCACAAAATTATTAGATACCTCTTAATTAAATACACCTACAGCCCCTAAAATATATGAACATACAGCTTAAATTCTTTCTAATCCTTTATTCCCAAGACACCAAACAAAATTTTAAATAAAATTTTCTTAATGCTGCTCGAAATATGCCGTTTAATTCCCTTATAATCCAGTCGTCAAAGTTACGCCCAACAAAAGAAACTCACATATTTATTTGGCTCGGAGGACTTACTGGCAGACTGATGTCAAGGATGTCCCTGTGCGTGTGTGGGTTGTGAGCGTAACCTGCCCCTTTTTAAACCGCTTAATAAAGTCACTTAAGACCGACCTTTTGACTACGTTACAATTGACACCCAGCACACAACACACCACACACACACTCACTCTCACAGGGTGTTTGTGTGTTGACAAAAGTGGTATTTGGCCCCCAGGGCGCTGCCATTGTTGCTGCTTTTACAAGACATCCGTGTAGAAATAAATATATATATATAAAGGGTTGCAGGGTAAAGAGAGAGGGAGAGAGCGGGTGACGGCGTGACAGGCTGTCTTTTGTTGCGGTCAACCGGAAAACTGCAAAACATGTCGCCCGAGCCGCCAGCTCCCTTGTCCATTGTCCTTGTCATAACAAAGCCAACGAAAAAAAAATAAAAAGGATCAGAAACAAGTCTGTCAAGTTTTCAGCTTACAAAATACCTGTCGCCGCTGGTCGTGTCTGCGAGTGTGCTTGCAACCTACTCAAATGTGATAAATACGTGCAACATAAAATTGTGAATCATTAATATTAAACGGGGGTTGCAACCCCTCATCCTCTGGGGTCCTGGCAAACGGACAAGTTCCTGGGAAGGGAAAGCATTTCTCCGTAGTTGCGGTTAAAGTAATTTGTACAATTTTTCAGCCACATCATGTGTTGCCCCATCCTCTCACTTGGGGCAATCTGCGCATCATCATCATCATCATCAGCGGCAGAAGCAGGAGCGGGCTGAGGGTCCTGCAAAGTCCTGGCCCACATGATGGCCATCTTGTTGGTCATTATGGTCATTAGGCCCCATGCTACTACACGCATCTTAATCCCTGGCAATCCCCGGATAGACAACCGTACTCCAGGTCCTTTATGACGGATGGCCCCGGAATTGCTACCTTTAATTTGATCAGATTTTGTGAGCTGGAAAAATGGCAGGAGCATTAATCTCGTTTTATGTAGGTCACAGTTAAAGAGGTATTCTTTAAATTAAGCCTCTGCCAGATCCTTTGACTTCCTTAAGCTCATTTCTACTAATTAAAAAGTAAATAACATTACCCACACACATTCGTTCCCAAATAATTTAATTTTTTGTTTTGCGCTCAGCTTACAAATGTCCTCGTCCTGTGTTTCTTATAATTTATGAGACATATGTTACTATGACACACGAGGTGAGAGCGAGTTTAATCTGCATAAAAAACGAAGGGAAAGCCGAACAATGCCGTGTAAATGCTGAAATTCCTTCGCTACCTTTTTGCGAGCCTAAGAATTTCACGCTGATTTATTCGCTTTCATAGGCAATGGAATGGCAATAGAAACAGTTGCCATTAAAAAGAGATTTTAGGTTAAAGTTTCACCCAGCGTCAACATTAAAGGTTCAACCCCTCCCCCAAGCCGAGTTCATTGACATTCCAGGCCGATGATTCACGAGGCACTTGACAAATGAATTAGCTCAATTCACTCACAATGCGATACAATGCACGTCTTTCAATGGCCAAGTCAAAGTGTCAGGCCAAAGTCAAAATAACAGTAGACAGAGCCGCAAATACAAGTATATATAGAGGAGTCGGAGTTGGCCGACAGGCAAACAAGTCACACAAACAATCAAGGGCTTCCTGTTGAAACATTGCAAACTTCCGACAGGCCAAGGAACGTGGAAACATATGCCGGCAGTATGGGCAGCCACTCCGCCACCGGGACCAAATATCCAGCAATCCACAATCCCAGTCGGGGTTACACTGGAAATAAATTGGAAAATATGTATACTTCCGAAAAAATTGTTTTATTATTTATAATTTAAAGAGAATACTTATTAACGACTTATATAGTTCATAATAAATATTTTATTAATAAAAAATTGCATTTTAGGTTTTTTCTTTTTGGTATCTTATAAAGTATTTCAGCTGGGTTTGGGTTTATTACTCTTTACCTTTGATTGAAAATGAATTATGAACTAGAAATACATTTTTCTCTCTGCATTTTCTAAGGAGCGAGTGTAGTTGAAATATTTTTGGTGATTTATTTGCAGCGCGTAGTTTGTGGCATGTTTGCTACCGACAAAAGACGAGCCAGCGCCAATAAACAAATTGCCGACGCATTTTGTCAGCCCTTACGGGGCCAGGATTATGTTAAACAGTCTGCCAGATCCCCAAGAAGCCGTTTGAATGCCAGTCTGTCTGTCGGCACCCGCGACTCGATGCTTCTCGGGGCTCATTGTGTGCTGAGGAGGACGAGTGGGACAAGTGATTTAAATGAGCGCCTTTGGAGCGCCACTTAATGTGTCATTGAATTTAAATCAATTGGGCGATTTATGATGTTTAACCCATTTTTCAGGACATGGATGAATTTTTTTGATATAATTTTCGTCTATAAAAAATCAGTTAAAACCTAAAGATCAAAGGTATAATGTACTTCATAGTAACAGGGGAATATATTAATTAGAAATAGCTGAGTCAGGAATAAGTGAGTTCTTTACGAAGAACAATAAAGCACAATTTAAGTTCATAATAAATATTACAAAATTTCTATAATTATTTCCTGACCAACCCCAAACCTCTATCGATTTGGGTTAAGACATCTTGTTTAACCAAGATCACACATACGCCCCATGTGTTTACAGCCAGATGGTACGCATATTCCGCGCGGAGATCGCCGGCCAAAGGATGGCATCGTAGACAAGACAATCCATTCACATTAAGACCGCCCGTCCCTGGCCCACTGGACCGACGACAGTAGCGCCTCCAGTGAAATAAATCACAGAAATATGTCTTTCATCTCGGCGCCTGCAGTTTGCAGCTTTTCAGTTGCAAGTTGGTCTGACCGGAGCTCTCTTGGCCTTCTTCGGTTGGTAGCAATCACCGCCGATGCGCCTAAATGCAGGCCATACATCATCGCACATGCCAGATGGCACGACCACGCCTCCTTCTGACTGTTTGTCGCCTTAATTACTGGCCAGCTCCTCACAATATTTGTACAGGCAATGCACGGAGAATAATTGTTCATTATTTGGATATTTGGCTACTTAAAATCAACTAACACATTCATGTGGTTTAAAAGCTGATGAGTAACTTTGTACATATAATTAAATTACATTAATTTACATATATTAAATTTACATTTATATGATCTCTTAGTTATTTCTTTCTCTGTGCAGTGTGAAAATTGCAGCTTGCAATCTGTGATTCTTGATGAATGAAAGACGCCCGGGACTTAGAGAAGATTTCCTGGGAAGGGGCAGGGCTCTGGGAAGGGGACTCCGGGCCCCCTTGATTGGTAGCTAGATCATTTGTCAAGGAGCTGCATAGAATGTGAGCGCCCTGAGGTCGCAGCGGAAGCTGTAATGAGTTATTCGAGGCAATTAACTGGCGAAAACCCAACCCCAGGGTCTCAGACGCCTTGCTCCCTTTCGCCCTGCAAATTCTACACACTCCCACATAAGTTTTCGGATAACCGCTTTCACATGCACAATGTACCTTGACTTGATAAACCACTAAAAATAATTTACGACTTTCTTAGGAATTTAAATTTCAACGCCATTGCCCACTCCGTCCATCTATCTCTCTTTCTCTCTCTCGGTGTGTCTCTGTCTCTATCTCTCCTTCGTTGCGTCCCTTTTTGGTGCTCAAATACTTGAGATACTTTTTTAACCACAACGCGAAAATTTATGCGCTGCATGTGTGTTTGAGTTGGGCTCACAACAACCTGTTCTGAACGTCTCACCCACTCGGTACAAAGGCTGCACTGGGAGAAAACTTAGGGGAATTTAATAAGAAAATTAAAAGAACAAATTTCTCATATAATTTGTTACATTTACATAGTTGATCTCGTTTTAGTTAATATTTTTTATACTACAGTTTCAGACTCTGAAATTCAGAGTAAAACAAATCATCGGGTGCTAACGCTTGCGATGTACTATAATTCCCAACGGGATCTGGCTTCAAGTCAGTGGTTAGCATGTTGTATACTAAGAGCCAGATATATACCCACGGTTGTTTTTAACGATATGATTTTCCTCTATCCTCCTCTATTCCTGTATTACCTACCATCACCCTAGACTTAATGAGCATCTTAAAAAAATAAAAGCTTCTTTTAGAATAATAAATCTATTTTGAAACTATTTCCCTCAAAAATGTATTTGTTTTGTCCAAAATATGATTTGCAGTGCATCACAGAATACACTGTTAGCGTTTTTATTTCCGCTTAGATAACTTTACTTCATAAGCGACACTAAATTATATGCCAAGAATGTGTTCGCTGGCCGCCGTTTCTGGTAGACATCTTGTTCATTGTTGTTTCTCTTGTTCTCTGCCACTGTTATTGTAATTTATGCAAAAATATTTTCGTCTGAAAAATAATCGTACTCGAACTCGTATTTCTACGGTGGTTCCTTCTTCGGCTTCCCAAGTCAGAGATGCGGCCGCCTTATCCACATCCGTATCTGCAGAGGGAGCGTAGCACGTAGCCGGAGTAGTTTTTGACAAATGGTTAACTTGGCCAAAAGGCGGAGGTACGGGACCTTCCAGATAATAAAACACACGTATTCAGGTCTTGGCTTTTCGGGTATTGGAAGTCTGTTTGTGGCAGCTCTTTTGGGTCCCCAGGAAAGGGATATAAAATGGGTTTAAAATTATTTTAGATTTAACTGAAAAATAAAATTTAAAATTCAAACAAGAATGGCTTTCAGGAAAGAATTCTAATTTTACTGACATATGTACATTTTTGTTAAATAAATGTTTTATGTTTTATATACCTTTTCAAATTTTCTAAGGATTTGAATACCAATTATATAAAATATTTAATTTAATGAAACGACAGGAATTAATTAATTTAGTTAAAACAAAACAAGTAGTGTTCCAGTGATTCCTTTTTTTATAAGAAAAATAAATAATAAATGTATTTTTGAAATTACTAGAATCATATAATAAAACTTCATATATAATCTTATGGAATTTAAAGCTGAGACCTAATTAAAATAAATTAAGTTTAGACAACAAGATAGACCTTAGCTAACCAATCAAGCCACTCTCAAGGCAAAGAAGAAAAACCCAACATAATTTTTCCCAAATATGAAAGAACCCCCGAGGCAGCCAGTGCAACGTTAGGAGTGCATTTTCCTAAATAAATCGCAATTCAACCCCCGAAGCGGAGGAACACGAACGATTTGTGTCCCGGTGGGCGTTGCCAGAGCAGGAATTTCGGTGACGAGCGTCCTTGCAGCGTCTGCAAATCTGCATAGACATGCGAAGGGAGGAAACCCCCTCCGACACTGGAGGAGAACACTTTGGCTGCGCAAGTCCCGTACAGGGAGAGCCACGCCACGCCCCCCGCACAAGTGCAACAAAAAGAGGCAAGTTCAAGTTGAACGGGGTGATTTAATAAACGGACTCAGGACTAGTTTGTGGGGGAGAAAAAGCAAGGGACAACTTGGAAAATGTGCAATGTAAATAGCAGACAACAAAGTTGACATTGATATCGTAGAGAATGGTGGAAAATGCCAGCAAAAAATATGGTGGGAGATGGGAAAGTAGTTTAATTTAATGATTGCATAGATACTTTGTAATCACCCTTTATTTTATCTTTTTCTGCCTCTGCTTTCTGGTTCGAGCTTTCTGCTTCTGCCATTTTTAGTCACATTCTAAGGAGTGTCAAAGGAATGTACACCTGACTTGATAATTTTTATCGAGAATCAAGCTAAGCCTTACCAAAATAAGGATTTTACCTATAAAGAATCGAGTCGGGCCCAATTTCAATTACTTGGTACTAACACTGCGAATATTCCATTGCCAAGATAGTGTGTATACCCTTGAAGGGGATCATTTTATTTTATATTACAATATTAATATTGATTTTAGTAAGAGCGTACTTTATAATGAACACTCATTTACTTTTATATATAAATTGTAATCCCTTTAATAGCCTTTTTTTCTTGAGAGACTTTACGTGGGGAAGGCACCGTTCGGCTGTCTTATGGTAATCCCTTATTAAAAATGCCATAAAAACTATGTTTAAACAAAGGTGTAGGGTATACAAAGCGCCTGTTCCGCCTCCACTAACTCTGGCCAACTAATCCTATGCCATGTAGGCGCTCCCTGGGCCGAGCTGAGTGGAGGAGCAGCCCACCTAGACACCGGTGGCCGTTCCGCTGCTGTGACTAATATGGCACCGACCGATGGCGATGGCGATGGCTTATGTCCGGAGATCGTGGTGGTACTCCTACCGTCCAGCCAGCACTGTAATCAAGCTCCGCGGACTGACCGCTTGCCTTGCATTTTGCAGCTATTAAGCCATAAAATCCGAGGGCAGCTGGGGAGCGGGAAGGGGTATCCCAGTGTCTCTGCAGGCGGCCCTGGCTGCAGAGTCTCGTCTTGGAGCGGGCTTTTAATTATTGTTTACATTAAATGGTCATGAGTCCGCCGCTCGGCGCAGAAGCCAGGCATTGGGCGTAATTCGCGTTTAAGCCGCGACCACTACCGTGTACTTAAACAGCGATTAGGCCTGGCCAGACTCTCTGCTCGTCGCGTAATTAGCCTGCTGAGAGGGGATCGAAGGCGATCGGTGGGAAATACTGTGAGAACTCGTCGCCTTTGTGGGGCAACAGGTCACAGCGGAGATTTGGCCAAAAAGATGAAGTGCCATCGGCACTTCCTGTCCTCCTTTAATTCGCTTTTAAAAGTGGCAAAGTTTTTAATTAAGCACTTCAGTCGGAGGGTTATTTGCCCCATCATCATCATCATTATCATCATTATCATCGTCGTCGTCATCATCCTGTGAAATTTTGCACACGTCATTTCCCGCTCGGCATGAATTTGCATTTTCCCGGAGCTCACCAGCGCCCATTTCAATATCCTTTCGCTTGTTTTCACTGGGTAAACGTTATGGGGGGTAGCCGGGCTCCCAAGACCTAGACGAACGGAAGTCATTTATTTAATATGCGCCGACATTATCCTTTTTTTACGGCGGTTTTGCATTTCTGTGGCCTATGAACTGGCACGGCATCTGGCCGAAAGGAGCGGCGGAGTGGCAGGGCGATTGGCTACGCTGTGCGAACTTCAGTTCGGTAATGGCTGCCAGTGGATTTTGCCAAGTCTGTAAAATCAATTAAAGGCTTTAAATGGTTTGATTTTCATGATTTAAAAATATATTTTACTGCTTCGATTTGCGTAGAATAGGGATTGCTGTAAAACGTCTCGATATGTGAATATTACAAACTTGTTTTCAAGGATTTTTTTATCAAAGATATAATTTTTTAATCATAAAGCATTTTCATAATAAAAAACTTTACACAATGGGTAACAGTTTTTTTAGAGTTATAAATATCTTGTAGTAATCAGTATATTAATTATTTCTATACGATTTTCTTGATCTAATAATTAAATAAATATTTTTGCGCCAAGATTTATCGCTTCACCACTGTTAAATAATTAAATGTACATGATTCTCCGCATATTCCTGAGATGTCTTACAAATTATATACGCATTTGTCGCGCTTTTCCAGCAAAGACATACTTTAGCATATCTCTGGATTCTCATACGTCTCCCCAGTTATCACCCCCGAGTCCTTGGATTCCTTTCGCAGAATCAGGACCTTTCCTTTTCTCCTCGGCACCCATAAATCATTATTGTCGCTGCTTTTATTTTTGACTTTGACAGGACTACCACTTATGTGTTTATGTTTGAGCTGAGAAGGAGCAACTAGGAAAGGAAGTGGGAAGGACATGAGAAAGGAAATAAGGGGGAGAAGCTGAGAAGGAAAATGAGGGGGCCCAAGAAATGTCTGCCAAAATAACCCCTGGCATTAAAAGTTGCTTTTTTGAGTATTAAGCCATTAAATTCTTATTAATATGATTGTAGTTTTTAAAGAGCATTGAATGCTGTTTTGTGAAAGAGTAAGAGTGTATTTTTAAACTTATTAACAATGAGTACTGAAATTTTCTTAAAGATTTTGTCACTGGCTTTCATAGATCATTTAACTTGACATTACCTCCCGGGCTTGGTGCTCTAATTTCTCCCAGCCATTGTTTGGCATCGCCACTCGGGACAGCCTAATTAATATATTTTATAAATCACACCAGCCAGGACACCCATCTTGGGCTGCGATAAGGGAGCCAACTAAGTGTGCAACTCACACCGGCTGAAAAGATATACAAATTTGCATGCCGGACATTGCCGGACATTTGCTAAATGACCACAACACTTAGGCCAAGATTTATATGCGCTGGCCGACTCGGGTTCCATTGTGGCAAAGTTTCTGTTTACTTTTGACTGAGCACACAGGCCGAGATATAATTGAAAGGGGTCGCCGTTTTACACACTTCATTTAGCCCCTGGCTATTGCCTCATCCCAGGAAGGCGAATTGGGGGCGTTGATTAGTTTGCTGGGCCACAAAAATCAAGCCAAGACCGGCACGAGTGCGCAGCATAAAATGTGCACTGGAAAAAGTTATGGGGAGGAAGAGTTATTTGCAATAAATCTAAGTGCTGGCTGGGCCGGTCGCAAAAAGCGAGCACACTCGGAGTTACAGTTTCTAATTTATGACAAATGCACATGCCCTGCCTGCCCGTCTTGAAGTTTTTGGCCTGACCAGGAACTCATCCGAGGTCGGGACCGGACCAGGCCACACCCACCGTCCAGTTGTGTATCGCCGCTCGGCGGCAAACCTATCAGGCGATGGTCTGCGGTCTCGGAATGCGGCAACCGATTTCCAATTTACTAAATTTCCATGCTCTCAAGTGTTGCGTAAGGCATCCGAGACCGTGCCGTGCCGGGCCGTAGTTTGTGAAATTTCCGAGCATTAGTTTTGATAAATGGCACAGCAGGCGGTGCCCCCAAAATAAGGCAGGGGCCAGGCTCAAAAGTTGAAAATTCAATTTCAAAAAATAGCACAAGTCATTGCAAAACTGTGGATATTCCAATCATAAACATAATACTGATTTAAACATTTAACAAATCAAAGGGTAGTAAGGGTTTCTGAAGCAGGTTCCTTTATTTTCCAATTTACAAATTTCATCTCCGGCTAAGAAATATTAAATATTAAATATTTCTCTATAGATGTGCTATATCTCTTAGCTCTGGCTTGTTTTTCTATCAGTTGTTAGTACAAATATCTACTTCTGTTTATAATCTTACAAACTATTCAAGTTTTCCGGTTTGGCAATAAACTAAGCGGAAACTGATCACTGTAGAAAACTTCCCTCCACAAGATCCTGAGACGGTGCCATTTTGCTTCCAAATTCTAATCAAACGCTGCAATCTCAGTCACGCCTCTTCGGACAAAGTTGGGCTCTCTCATCAGTGCCAAAAACTACATATTTTCAATTACAAAACACAACTGCCGGAGAGAAGCGCTGGCATCAACAATTTAATCACAGCATGTGGTCGGAATATCAAATTTTCGTATCGGAATCGAATAACTTACCAGCCGGAATGGCAGGAGTCAGCAATTACCTAAAAAGCGAGCAGCGGCGACATCCTGCGAAAAGGATAATAGTGCTGAGGCAAACAATTTGCACGGACCAATTTGGAATGTGTCCCGCTGCTGGCATATTTACACAGAAACATTTCCAAACATGGCAGAAAGAAAAGCAGCCCATAAATCACCACGGCCGGGCACAAAGACCGAATACCGAGTACCGAAAAGGATGTGAATTATATACAAATGATTTGACATGGCCAGGACATCGGGGGTTGCGTGGCCAAAACATATTTTCGGTGGCCGCGGAGACGATGCCAAAGTGCAAGATAAACCGGAGTGGAGCTAGGAAAAATTCATGCTAAAGAGGCTTTGCTTTAAATTGTACTTTTTGTAAATTTAGTTTATTTTAAGGAAACACATAAGGGAATAATCAATCTTTAAAATGAGAAAGTTTTTTAAATAAATGCTATTTTTGTTTACAGAACTTATTTTATGTTTTAGCAGTTGCCTTTAAATTATGCTCTTCCTTCCCTCGGTTTAATTTAAAGAGCTGGCAACTTATTCGCCCATATTCGATTCGAATCAGCTGTAATTACCATTAACATTCTAGCCCGGGCAACATCTGAATTTCCAATCCGGCCTCGAACAAGCTTTCTTTGTCCGCATTTTAATTGCCTCCATCCAGAGTCCTGGACCCAGCGGCTGACATCGGCTATTAATGAAATGCTTTTTAAATTATGTCATTAACATTGCAGCCTGTGCCGAGGCCAGGACTGGTTTATCTTGGCCTCAGCAGAGCCTGGGCTCTAGATAATTATGGCATATTTTTATTGGCAGCCCATCGAATCGGAATCGGAATTGGAATTAGATGCTTGTAAATAGCTGGCAACAATTATTTCATTAGCCCTGCTCTGCCACAAGGAGCTCTTTTCATATGCTCTCTTCGGCGGGACCTGGCCCAAGCTCTGGTCTTCCGGCTCAGACTTCAACTCCGACTCCGACTCCGGGATGATAAACTGCGGCTGGGGGAAAGGGGCGCGGCCACATGCGGTCGCGGTCATATTGGCCCTATTATAAATGACTGGATGTGAACCGCCTGTCATGTTTTATCTTTATCCTCGTGCATTTTCGGCGGCAGGCGGCGTGTCTGCACATTTTCCGATTCATATTTTTTCCCCTTGGCCATCCAGCACGATGACGATAATGGCGCTTGCAGGCCGACGACTGACGTTCCTAACAAAGTGACTCGCATTAAGGATAATAGAGGCAACTAAAAGCCAGCCACCACAACATGAAACAAAGCAGCGCACATTCGCAGGACTCGCAGGATTTGGCAGCGGAGGCTGCGATGACTGCCAGCGATTTGCGCATCATTATCCCTGACGTGGCGAGGGAGAGGGGACTTTCGACGGAGGTCCCTGGCCCCAAGATGTCCATCAGCGGCCAGAAAGAAGAGGCAGTGCAGCTCCTGGCCGCATGTCCCGGCACTTCCTGCCTCTGACGGTTTCCTCGTCATCATCTCCAGGCTGCACAGAAAGAAATGAGGTGAAAAGCATAACATATTGATTAAATATACTAAGAACACATTTTAAAATGTCTTAAAAAACAAAGGGTATCTATATTACCCTTGAGGGGTATTTTAATTTTAGTCAGAAGCTGATCATTGATCATATTATTGATCACCATCAACAGCCGAGTCAAACTCGACAAATCCGGAAGAAGAAATTTTTATAATTTGTGAAATTAATATGAGGATTTAAACTTATAATAAAAACTAGCACAGAAGAGCTCAGAATTGAATAAATTCCCTAGAATGCGGTAACTTTTGCACTTAGATAACCAAAAATATAATAATTGTCAAAAATAATGTATATTCAATATTCATTTTACATTTTTTTTACTGCCTTAAAAAAAAACAACGTTTTTAAGCTTTTTATACATTTAATCTTAAGTCTTGCTTCCTAATTTTTCTCCAGTGTGTCACCCATCAAATGATTTATGACTAACTGGGAAGTGGAACTCGAGTGTCGCACCCCCAAAAAGGCAGAGTATGTCCTGCAATTGACAATTGTCCATTGTGCTTAAGGAGAAGATGGCCATGTCCCTTTTTCCCACCTCCTGTCACCAAACCCAAGGAGACCTGAGCGAGCCCAGAAACTAAGCAAATATTTATTAAGCGAATTAAAGTCGCGTCTCACAAATTGCCGGCAAATCCGGCGAGTACAAATGACTGGATATTTCTCAGGACGAAACATTTGATGCAGGTCATTTCGACACCGAGTTGCCAGTGTGGCCCCATGACTCGGCGGCTTCCACCAGCGAATTATGCGCTCTAGCGCTTCATGTTCTCCGGCCAAATCTTCTGTCATCATTAGTCAAGGCTTTAAGCCGATTTAATCAATAGCTGCTGGAGCTTCAGGAATTGCCGGGCGGAATAGGGGACCTTCGCAGCTCCAGTGTTAACACGAACCGGCTTGCGTGTCCTCCAGGGCTGGTCGAGAAACGATGAAAATTAAATGGAGCCTCACGTGCCATGTGCAGGACTTAACCACCATGTTTCCACCAGCTGCTGCTCCCGGTCCTGTCGCCCGAAACTACCAAATTTCGCCCATCAGGCCGCCGAAATGGAATTCAAAAGGGCGGCAGAGGGATGACTGCCACTCATTAAACAATTACGGTTTGCTCTTTTTTACTGATCCCATTTTGAATTTTTTCGGGCCTTAAATCACACAACCTTAAGCCGGGCTAATAACAACACTTTCGTATCTTCCATTATGTCTGTTCCCCTGCATATCGGCTTTTGTTATAGCTCTGAGGAGACATGCGGCTTATGACAGCCATTCTGTTGAGGTGAAAGTTGCAACAAAGTGGTCGGAAGAGCACGCATAATATAAATTTAAATGTTTACAATATGTAAGACCAACTTACCATTATTAAGTCCATTGTGATGTTATAATAAATTATATACAAATAATTATCCGCCGAATAAAATCCAAACCACTCTCAGATACATCTGCTACCCAAGAAAATGTACAGTTCAATGCTTCTTAGACTTGAAACCATTTGGCAAATAATATTTACTTGCATAATACTAGCTCTCTTCTAACCGTATCAGGGTTTAGGAATATATAACAAAACCTCGCGTCGAGGTATAAGACCTCAGCGTGTTAATGAGCGTTTCATGTGCCGCTAAAATTGAAATTAAAGCGAACCATGCGGCGCACCAAGAATTTCGTTAACTTTCCCGGCACAACTGTGTAAATATTTGAAAAGTCGTCAAAACATGCTGGTCGTTGCGAACAAGTGAGTCAGGAGCGCAAGTCTGATTGCGATCACTTCGGTTCTGATCTCCGATTAAGCCAAATATATCTTTCGAATCGAGTGCGGGTGCCGTGTGTTCCATAAACTAACCATGTCGAATAGAAATCTGGTAAAGGTTTTAGTCCTGGTGGCCCTGCTCGGGCTGAGTCTGGTGCCATTTAGTCAAGCGCGCCCTGGACGTGGTCGCAAAAGGGCTTTTGGTGAGTGAAAAATAACAAAAACTTATTTATTTTTCGTAGTTGTTGAAAGTTATTTCCCTATGGTTTTTTATCTTGTTCTCACTCTTGGCTCTGTGCATTCCCTTTAGGTGCTGGGGTCTTGGGCGGAATAGTAGCTGGCGGTGTCTTGGGCCATATGGTGGCCAAGTCAAATCAGGCTCCGGCTGCAGCCCCCGCCGCTGCTCCGGCTCCTGCTCCTGTGGCCCATGTGCATCACTACTATGCAGGAGGCGCACCAGTCCCGCCCGCCCCGCCAGCAGCCGTTCCCATTGCCGTGGCTGTGCCCGTGCAGCCAGATGCCAAGAAGGCGACCGTAATTGAAACTGGTGCTCCCGATGCCAGTGGGTGCTACAAGCAGATTATACGCCAACCCAATCCCGATAATCCCAAGACCTACACGGAGACCGTGAACCTGATCTGTCCCACTCTGCAGCAGGCCAACCAGTCGGCACCGCAGCTTTCTCCCAGTGCTGGTCACGTGCCCGTGATGCCACAGCCTTTTCCAGTGATCCTTCCACCTGCAGGTCCTCCAGCGCCACCAGCACCTGGGGCTGCCCCGGCTCCTGCAGCTGCCCCTGTTCCCGCTCCTGTTCCTGATCCAGCCAATGCTTCCGTAGTACCTGTCCCTGCACCTGCTCCAGGATTCATAGTTCCAAGAGCTCCTTCGGCCGTTCCTGCGCCCGCCCCTGCCCCCATCGTACCTGCAGTGCAACCCAATCCTAGTCCCCCACAGCCACAACATGTCGTTGTGCAGTCGACGCAAACTGTTAAGAAGTACCGCGGAAAGAAATCATCCGCTCCAACACTCTCTATTTCGCAGGGAGTGCTTTCCATGCTCGTGGTCTTCTATGGCATGAAATACTTTCTATTCTAGGTCGGATGACTATCAGTAAACAACGCTTAACACTAGAAGATTTGTTTATTTAAAGTTCACTTTTTATCTGTGTGCCCTCCAATAAAATTATTCTCCTAAAATATATCAAAATTTAAATTGAATATCTTGATAAATTTCAAAAGAAATCAAAATATATTTGAGTGTGTTTTGTTTTTGTATCCAAAGCGACCTCTATAGGCAATAGTGGCAGAAGCGCACCTTCTCTAAATCAGATATAGATGTCGCTGAAAAACCATGTGTAAAATACTTACGAATAAAACTTGCTGTTTAATAAACAACCCAATAGCGCCACCTCGTTTTCGATGTTGAAACCATGGAATTTATTTCAGAGCCATCTATATGGTATAATTGCTACTACCATATAGACCACTTGGTGGATTTTATTATTCAATTCTTAAACCAACTGTGGTGAAGTCGCCATTTTTAGTTTCTCGGTATCGAAAAGTTAAAACTGATTAAACAAAAATATTGAATGATTTATTAATCAATTAAAAAACAGAAATTTAATACAAAATATGTACAAGTTCTTTTTTTTTATTATTTACATGTGTAAATTAATTCATTTGTAAAATGTATCCTTTAAATGTATTTATTTTATCATTAAATACAACTTAATCTGAATATAAACAAATACAAAATGAATAAAAAAAATATTTACATAGATTTATTTTAATTTATTTGAATTTATTCAAGATTCGAAACCACTGAACTGGGATCAAAAATTAGAGAACAAGAAATCTTTAACCCTTACCGGCATACATTATTTACGTAGCTTTTTTAAAACAAACATGGTCAGATTATAGGTTTTTGGGGTCTCTGATTCCGAATTTGATATCAGATTTACAAGATGGCGGATCTTTTTTTTATTTTTTTATTATTTAATTTTTTTTTTAATTTTTCTTT